>UESW01005070.1:101523-177442 GCA_900491605.1 Calamus simplicifolius | reverse complement strand
AAATTTCTACTGCGTTTGCGATCATTCTTCGAAGGAGAAGTACCTACAAAGAATATAAGATAGTTAGGATATTGTTTATTTCAAAAAAAAAGTAATAATATTTATATACCTTGTGAAGATTCTGAAGGAATAACAGTGCTCCCACTCGACATCCTCTGTTGAAGTAAAGAAAATATGATATGTTAGAAATCATGCATGATTATGGATAATAAGAACTTAAAGAAATATAACATATTACATAATTACTTATTCATTCAGAGAAATCATCTTTATCATCATCAATAAACTCATCATTATTCGAACTATTATCGTCATCTTCATTTGTAGGTTTGTTGGCAACATCATTGTCAATAATAATTGGTGGTAGGTCATTTCGAACCAATTCATGACTACTGATTTCGTTATCCTCAACCATAAGGGTATATTGGACACATGTTCCTCCTGCAACACCTCTTCCTCAACCACTTCATCATCAACTTGGGTTATTTTAGGCATATCCCATATGTGTCGGTGTGGAAAGTGTTGAACAACCCGCCAATCTTTTCCATGTTTCAAATCAGGAAGGTAGACCACTTGTTTTGCTTGGGTCGCCAAAATGAAAGGGTCATTCTTATACCACTCCGAGGTTATTCGAATGCAAGTAAAGCCATGAACCTTTTCAACTTTTTTTGTTCTTCAGTATCAGTATTATACCATGTACATTTAAAAAGGTTGACTTTATTACCATATAAATAATCAAGTTCCAAAATCTCGAACAAGCACCCGTATAAATCAACTTCTATACCATTATGAAAAGACTTAGTAGTGATCCCACAATTTTGTGTCATCCTTTTTTCGTCACGATCCTTGCAATGGAATCGAGCTCCATTGACCACACAACTACTCCAAGACTTATAAACATCCTTCGGGCCTAATGCCAATGAGTAAAGCTCATCAGTTGCTCGAGGTGACCCAGATGATCTCAAGATCTCCATCTGCAATTTCATCATATTAACCATATATTTGATTAAGAAAGTGATTAATGGAGAAAAATGTCAAATCATCACCTTAGATCTAAACCAAACAGGGAACGTTCTTTGTTGTAGTTCCATTGAGGGATTGGCATGACCTTCATTATGGAGGATCCATATATGCTCACTACAATAACAAGTACAATATTAGTATACATGTTGAGATGAGCAACTGTAATAGATAGAAGTAGTAAGCAATTTATTATACTTACTCAAAAAATTCTTGAATATTGGCATTGTTGAGTATATACCAATGAAGCTGAAGTTTTGTTTCAGCAATATTGATATACTTTTTTCCTCCAAAGCATCAAACCGGTTGTTTAAAAACCCCAACCTTTGATTCTTGAGGTACCTCTGACAATCAACATTGCGTTCAGGCCTGCTGAACTTAGTTTCTATCTCTGACATATACATTGAGTAATATGATAACGCTTCATCGACCACATAGGCTTGAGCAATAGAACCTTCAGGTCGTGCCTTATTCCTTAGATATTGCTTGTAAGTACCCAAGCATCTCTCCACCCCATACATCCATCTATCACCAACTGGTCCACCAAGTAAGGCTTGTTGAGGCAATGTATGCAAAGATGCAACATAACATTAAAAAAGGTAGGATGAAAAATTCTCTCAAACTTGCATAAAATTATAACAATCACTCTTTCCAACTCCTTTAATTCAATCCTCACTAACTTTTCAGAATATATTTTTTGGAAGAATAAACATAAATCAATCAATGCGGCTCGAATGTCCTTTGTAAAAAATTCAACAACCCAACAGGTAGCAACTTTTGCAAGACAACATGACAATCGTACGTCTTCATGCCAAATAACTTCTTATCTTCAGTAAAATAATGCTTGACATTGGAAGCATACCCATCAGGAAGTTTGACGTCCCTCATGAACTCAAAGAACTTGTCTTTCTTGGACTTAGTCAAAACAAATGAAGCTTGTGGCAATGCATTAGGTCGTGAAGGTCATCGCACCAACCATAACTCCTTGCGTATGCCCATATTTTCTAAGTCTTTATGAGCATTCTCATTGTCTTTTGTCTTTTTAGAGATGTTAAGAAGTGTTGCAAGGATGTTATCACACATGTTTTTTTTCAATATGCTGACATCCAATTGTACCGTAATAGTAGCTTGGACTAATATGGTAGCTCAAACAATATACTCTTCTTTGTCCAGTTGGACTCTGCCTCTGTTTGCTTTCTCTTCTATCTAGATTGTTTGGGTGTTTTCTGGGCAACAATGATGTAAGTTATTTAATCGAGAAATAATCTCCTTTCCAGAGAGTTCAACTGGTGGACCACGAGTTTCTGGAAACCCATCAAATTCTTTACTATTGCGCCACCTATGATTTGGTTCTAACCAATGATGAGTACCAATGTAGCATTTTTGCAAGTAATGCCAATAGACGGTGTGTCATCACCATAAATAAGACAAGCCTTGTACCCACTAGTTGACCACCCTAACAAATAAGCTAGAGCAGAAAATCACTGATAGTCCATATAACCATGGTACGGAGGTTGAAGATCTCTTTTTTGTATGCATCATAAGTCGTTACTCCAACATCCATAACTCCTTCAACTCCTTAATCAAAGGACGCATAAAAACATCAAAGTCCTTTCCTAGAGATTTAGTCCAGGAATTAACAAACTCAGAAACATAAAAGATTGTTTCATAAGCTTCCATGTTGGTATATTGTATGGTGTTAGAATGACTGGTCAAACACTATATTTACTACTCATCTGACCAAATGGATTAAAACCGTCAGAAGCAAGAGCTAGTCGTACATTCCGGCAATCAGCTGCAAAGTCAGGATACAAGTTGTCAACATGCTTCCATGCTTTAGCATCGAATGGATGAGACAAGTCTCCATCATCATCATGACAGTCATGATGCCAACGCATGTCTTTTGCAGTCTTTTGTGAAGCAAACAACCTCTTCAATCTAAGAGTAATTGGAAAGTGAAATAGTCTTTTGTGAGGCACCTTTGCTTTCTCATTCTTACGTACATAACGAGGTTCATGACACACATGACATTCTTCTTTTCCAGCATCTTCACCCATGAATACAAAACAATCATATTTGCACACATCATAAGTTTGATAACCCAAGCCTACATGAACCAACAAACGCTTCACTTCCCCTAACTTTCTTGGCAACCGATTATTTGTGGGAAATGCATCCGCTAATAGTTCCAGAAGCATATTAAACGAGTGGTCAGACCACTTGTTTAAGACTTTTATATGCATGAGTTTAATTATAAACTCCAAAGAGAAGAATTTTGTGCACCCTTCATATAACCCACAATTAAGTTCTTCGAACATCTTATCATACCTTCTCTGATCACCATCGTTCATCTCCTCAAAAGCAACATTGGTTGCATTCTCCACATGGACATAGTTTGGCCCAACTGCATCATGGATTGCTGCTTCGATGCCTTCAGATTCTAAGGATGAGTCAGAATATTATACTACTACATGTCCAAGCTTGCCATGTTTATTCCAAATGATATAAGTTGAGAGGAAACCATAAGTACAAATGTGAGCTTGAATGGCAGGCAAGCTTTGCATGAGTATATTTGCACATTTGCGGCAAGGACATAATGTTTCACCATTTGAATTCAAGCAGTTACGTGCTACGTCTAGGAATTGGATAACTCCATCCTTGAAACGTTGTGACACACGATTTATTTCGTGAATCCAACTGTGATCCATTTGCAGGATATCAATCCAACTGAACAATTCAATTACTAATTTCATATTTACATGTCATCATGTCACCATGTCATCATATCATATTATGACATTATGTCATATCATATCATATCATATCAAACATATCATATCATGTCAAAACATGTCATATCATGTCAGAATATAGCAAACTGTAGGTGGCACAATTTCATATTAAAATAATACACTTGATTTTCTTATTACAATCAAGTAATACATAATAATGTATTAAAATAACTTGCATATTTACCTGTGTATTAACTAGATACATCTTGGATGGTGCTGATATTTACCATGAGAAAATCATGGCTGATCAATGTCTTGGGATGTTTTGCCTTGATTAAAATCTACCTCAACACCATCAACATTTTACATCGTGTAACTTATTGTTGTATAGGCAGAAACTTTTCAAATCATTTTCTAGGTGATAGTTCATTATTAACAATTGAATTTTCTTCTAGTTATGGTATCCCCATATTGTTGCATACTAACACAGACGCCTACACATATGCATGGTCAAAACATAAGTACTCCACTAATGCTTTATAGGAGAGTCTGCTACTCAGACAAGCACACTTTGAGCCCCTAGACAAGTGCCAAGCTGATTTTTCATCTGGGCTATGCTAGTTTAGGTTTCTTTCCCCTCTCCTAAACATAGATGTGACTCTCCCGAGGGAGAACAAGCAACGTATCAGTGTGGAACAGCACTGCTTAAAGGGTCGAAAGACATAAGCTTTGTGGGAAATGGAAGTCAAGGTTTGCAGCCGTATCCAAATCATCCCTCTAATTGAATCACTAAATTTTAACTTAAACTCTTATAAGTTAATAATGACAAGTGAAAACATGAAAACCTGTTTATTAAATTCAAAGTGAACACATGAACACATGGAAACTGTTTCTCTCACCCCCTGCTCCCTGTCACGGATTTTTCCCTGTTTCTCCCCCGCTGTTTCTCCCCGCACTCCCTATCATAGATTTTTTCCTGTTTCTCCCCACCCCCCCCCCCCCCCGCTCCCTGTCACCTCCTCCGGTCGGCCTGCCCCCCTGCTCCTGTCACCCCCTCCGGTCGGCCCGCCCCAGCTCACAGATTTTTCCCTATTTCTCCCCCCATGGATTTTTCCCTGTTTCTCCCCCCCGCTCCCTATCACAATTCCCCGCTCCATGATTTTTCCTTGTTTCTTCTCCCCCCCCGCTCCCTATCACCTCCTCCGGTCGTCTTGCCCCCCCGCTCCCTGTCACCCCCTTTCGTCGGCCCGCCCCAGCTCCCTGTCCCCCCTCGCTCCTGTCACCCCCTCCAGTTGTCCCCCCGCCGGCTCCTTGTCACAATTCCCCGCTCCCTATTTCTCCCCCCCCCTCCCTGTCATGATTCCCCGCTCCCTGTTTCTCCCCCCCCCACTTGCTCCCTGTCACCTCCTCCGATCGGCCTACCCCTGCTCCCTGTTCCCCCCCTCCTGCTCCCTGTCACCCCCTCCAGTCGACCCGCCCGCTCTCTATTCCCCCCTTCCCATGCTCAATTCCCCGCTCCTTGTCACCTCCGGTCGGCCTGCCCCCCCCCCCCCCCCCCACCACTCCGGTCAGGAGTCAACGCTCGCGAGGGAGCCGCGATCGCTCCCTATTTCCCTCACGACCGTCGACTCCTTGTTTCCCTGGAGTTTGGGAGCTCACTGTTTCCTCCCTGTTCGGCCCCCTTTCCCCCCCCCCCCAACACAACCACATCGGGGACTTGGGAGTTGATCGTAGAAGACTAGGGTTAGGGTTGTTTTAAACGAAAATTAAGGTAGAAGAAAAACAAGATAACTCAGCCCAGTTTCCCTCTTCTCTCTTTAACTAGGGTTGGGCTTGGTTAAGAGATGCATACCTGGATCAACGATGATGGTGATGAAGTCCTCCTATCAGGCAGCTTAGAAATAGGGTTTAACCCTTCTTATTTCCATGCACTCGCGTAAGGTATAGATGAAAAGAAGAGGTAGTTAGGGTGATTCTTCTAATTAACTTTTTTTAATTAACTTTTATTCATATTAGATATTCATTGCAGAAAATAGAATATTCATTGTTGAATATTTTATATTATTTTTTTTAAAAATACTTTTGCAATGAATTAAAATTTGTTGCTAATAATTGGAGTTTTAAAAATGAGTCTATTCATAGCAGAAATAGTAATTCATTGCTGAAAGTTTTTTGTGCCAAAATTTTTTTCGCAAAAATGAATATTATGTGGTGCTAAAACATTAAGCAACAAATATTTTTAATCACCATGAAAAATATTCGTTACAGAAAGTCCTTCCTAATTAATTACGAATTTTCAACAATGAATTTTTGTATTCATTGCAAATATCCACTTTCATCAACGAATTTTAAAATTCATTGCAAAAAAATTCATTGCTGAAAGCCAAAAATCTTGTAGTGTTGGGTTACCGAGGTATCAGGATGGTTCAGGTTACCGAGGTATCAGGATAGCTCGGGTTATCGAGGTATAGAATGATTCGGCTCGAATTGTCGGGGTGACCCGACTTTGTCAAAGGTGATTTAGCTTCATCGCTTGGTGGTTATGCCAGCTGGCTGGTAGGGTGTTTGGATGTGATCCAATTATCGATGTGGGCGATCAATAATGCAATGACGATTTCACCCCTCATCACATGCCCCCCATTTCCTAGTCCGAAGTGTAAGTTCGGATATAGGGAGTAGAATTCCAGATTAATCTTATTTGAGAGATTCGAAAAGGCGAGCAATGATAATTTCGTAAATGATGAGCCACTGTTTCATCATCATTTCTCGCCGCAGCTCGAGGAGGGAACGCCTCGTTTCCTACAAGCCGCGATAGCGGAAGTTCCACGTGGCGGGACTCCTTTATTTCTGGCACCCATATTGGGAGTTTTGGCATCTTGTGCTATCCCTCTGAAACGTTTATTTAAAGAGGGCTGAGGCGGCGCTCCTTCTGCAACGCTCTTTAATCCCTGTCATAGAGATTTTCATTCTTTCTCTGAGCCCTTGCTTGCTCGCATCCTACCCCCCATTCAACCAGTATGAAGGGTCCAGGTGATGTTGCCTCTGAGGTAACCCTTGACGACCTGGATAGGATCCATCGCCATTATAGGGTTCCTCCGGATGTAGCCTTAAGGGTGCCGAGGACTGAGCATCGCGTTTCAACTGAGTTAAGCTGAGGAGTCTTCTTCTATGAAGAGAGATTGAGGGCAGGTCTCCGATTCCCTCTTCACCCACTGATACAAGAGGTGATGAGGTTTTACAACATATGTCCAATGATGGTAGCCCCAAACAGCTGGCGCAATCTTGTCGAGTTCATCTCGATGTGCAGTCACGTCGGGGTGACTGCGACCCTTCCTATGTTTCGAGTCTGCTACAACCGGGTTTCTGGGAGGAGCTCAGAGTGGCCCTATATTGGTCCCCAAAGTCATTTAAGATGATTATCGATAACCCATCTTCGATAAAGGAGTGGAAGTCCCGATTTTTTATTACCGAAGGGAACATCGGCTCAGATTTTTCGAGAGAATGGGCGAGCTATATGAAGGATCCGGAGGCATGCTCGAAGTTGAACAAGCAGGAGAAGAGAGATCGGTGACCCTTCGTAGTGGTCAGGAAGTTTCTGCTAGCGCTCTTTTAGCAGAGGATGCCTTTTTCGCCGCCGGGCTCAGCTCTATTGACCCTCAAGGTAAGTCCTTGCTCTGATGGTCAGCGTATTTATGTGATTCTACTATTGTTTAATTGAACATCTGTTGTGTTTTCAGCCGAGAGGTCCACATTTGTGGGCCAAATAAGGAAGGAGCTAGGCAAGCGCCATAGGAGCTCTAGCTCCGGGGACAAGCACAGGTCCGAGAAGAGGGCCCATCCTTCCGGGTCTCGCTCAAGGGAGCCCAGGAAGAACAACGTCGATCACCACTCCTCTGCTTTAAAGAGGGAGGAAGCGAAAGTGCCGGCCGTAATCGATAAGCCCCCCTGTCGAAGGGGGGTGAGGTAGTAGAGGAAACTGTTGGGGGGAGCTCCGGAGGAGCTACGGAGGTCCCCCCTCTCCAAATTGTAATCGTGTCAGACAATGCCGAGGAGATGTCGCCGGTCCATCCGGCGATCCTCTTGCCAAATGTTCTTCGGTTACCAGTGGTGGGGAGTCCACAACGCATGGAAGAGGCCTCAGGAGAGGCAGTGGGAGCTACCGAAGCTTAAGTGGATCCATCTGCTGAAAGGTTGGTGGAGGTTGAGGTGCCTCCTGTTGAGGGTCTTTCTGTTATGACATCAGGGGATGCCGTGAAAGAAATTGAAGTTCAAGTGGAGTCTTCAGGAATAGAACGATAGTCGAGGAGGAAGAGGAAAAGGAGGAAGAATCGCTGGACGAAGGGACGCTCGGGCCGAGGCTCCTTCAGCCGGGGCCGAAGCATCCGAGGCCCTGCAGGATAAAGCTCTGAGGGAGGAAGCCGATCGGATGGCGGTTCCTTAGGCCAGAGTCCCTCAGGCCAGTTCTTCTGCTATAAGTTCTTTTGTCCATGGCCCAGAGGTGGACGACATGCTTGCTGCTTTGATGAGGTCTGTTTTGTGCACGGGAGGAAGTTCTTCGACGAACGAGCCTACAGTCGAAGATATCATCGATGCGGCTTTCGGTCGGCTTAGGGCGCCAAAGGATATTTACCTTCTACCCGAAATTAGTAATGCCACTCTCATGAGGATTGCTTCGAGCTACGCCTCTCGGGTAAGTTACTGTACCGAGGTTGTAATTCCTGATGGGTTGGTTTGGCCATAGTTTCTTACTTGTATTTTTCTTGCAGAGTGCCTTGATCACAAGGGCGCTGAATTGGCACTTAAATTTGGCCACTGAGGCTTGCGCTCAAGCCAGGAGGGAGGCGGCCGACCTTTCGACGAGGGTAGATTCAACCAGTCGGCTTTCTAGGGCCTTGTCATCCTCTAAGGTGGACTTTGAGAGGGTGAGTGAATCTTATCGTCTTGCAACCGAGAGAACCTCTTGGCTCGAGGCCCAAGTCAGAGAGCTCCATGGTTTCTGCGAACAATCGGACAAGGCATGCCTGGAGTTATCCCAGATTAAGGCTAAGCATGCTGACGAAGTTAAAGCCATGCATCAGTATTTTGATAAAAGATGGGACTAACTGAAGGCTAGTCATGCTGAAGAGAAAATAATTGGGGCAGGAGGCTCGAGGAGGAAGAGCACAGGTGCCGACAGCAGCGGGATCAGCTTGCAGATCTGAATAAAGAATTTGCCGATATGGAAAATCGGCTGAAATGGAAAATGAGCGGATTGCTTGGCTCACCGACGATCTCGATCAATCTCGGCGGGAAGTCGGGGAAAATAGTCCCGAATTAATAACCTCAAGGAGAGCCTCCAACAAAATAAATCGGCCAAGTTAAAGGCCCTGGAGAAGGTTCAAGAGCTGAGCAATAAAATGGATCGGCGGGAGGAAGAGGTATAGCGTCTTCCCATTTATTCGCTTTCGGTGCTTTTCTTTTGCTCGTGGGCTCAAACGTCCTGATGTTTTGCAGATGGGTAAAATCACGCTCGAGGCGTAAGAGAAATTTAAGACTCTAAGGGCGGAGTTGACCGCGAGTCATCAAATGAACTTTGAACTTGGGAACCAATTAGCTGAAGCTAACAACCGAATCACTTCGGCTGTGGAGGAGTATAAGAGTTCTGCTCAATTTTTCGAAGAGCGTAGGAAGGCCTGTGCCGATGCGTTCCGGTTCGGCGAGGAGAAAACTCAAGCGAAGATCTCTCTGGCGTATCCCGAGTTGGAATTATCCTTTCTGGAGGTTGAACGTTTTGATACTTGTACTCTGGGGGCCAAAGAAGCCGAGTATGAGGATATTTCGGACGTCGATCTTGATGCTATCCTGGGCCCTAATGAGGCCGTGGCTTCCAAAGGATGTTCTCAGTCTACTGCTGGGGAGCCCGAGATTCTTCCTCCGATAACATTTGAGCGGGTGAAACGAGCCAAGCCCTTTCGGACATCACCGAAGAAGTTCCCGGGACCGACCCGAATCCTGATTCTTAAGGGTCGCCTATGTATTTTTGCTTTTTCAATTTATAATCTGATCGAAATTTAATGAATGAATCTTCTGATCTCTTTTGCTTTGCCTTATCGCTTTGGTCATTACCTTTATGAACGACCTTTTTGCCGAGAGTTCCTTCGATGGTAACGAATCGTAAGCGAAATGCGCTTTAAGGTCGGATAACCCTCGGAGGCTCCGAATCGAATATTCTGCTTAATCGAAGCTAGATTAACTGGTTTTACTGATGCATAAGATTGTTTGGTTTTTCTGCGGAACGTAACTCCGACTTTACCTCGGTTGGGTCGAGGTTAGGTGCATGCAAACTTACTCCGTTTGCTAAGACACGAAA
The DNA here is from genome assembly GCA_900491605.1 of Calamus simplicifolius. Classification (NCBI taxonomy): domain Eukaryota; kingdom Viridiplantae; phylum Streptophyta; class Magnoliopsida; order Arecales; family Arecaceae; genus Calamus; species Calamus simplicifolius. The sequence continues at coordinate 167,341 of UESW01005070.1, read as the reverse complement.
TGGTTCAGCGCAAAAGGGCCAAAAACGGCTCAATACCTCGGCGAGGGCTGAGGTTAGATAGTTCGGTTTGTCCGAAGCAAAGAGTTGGTACGTTTTTCACTGAGGTATACGAAACGGCTTTACTGAAGGACGTTTCGTTTCTGCTCAAGGCATTTATCCCGCTGGCCTTTCCAAGGCGGGTCTTTTTAACGTACATGATAAGCATTCGCTTGCCATTGGACGACGTCATTTTGAAAAGGGATTTCCAAGGCCTGTTCGTATCTCAAGGACCTGTGGCCGATTTCCTGCATTTAAGGCTCCTGATTCGAGATCAGAAGAAAATCTTCTACCTTCCGTCACAGCTTGGGAGGCATGTTCGGCGCGCTTCAGAATGCGCCCCTTTCTTTTTCCCTATCACGTGGCAACTCGGCGAGGGTGTTTCAAATTCTGGGGCTTCCCTCTTTAATGACTGCCTCGGTTTGCTTGCCTATAAAATGGGGAGAGCGGGCCGTGTTAGGCTATCTTCCAAGACCTTCTCGTTCTGTGAGTTGTAAAGGCTTCCATGGTGCCTGTTTCATTGAGAGTGGAAAGATCGAGCTTTTCTTTTGAAAGCTAGTTCGTCCCAGATAGCTGGGGTGATGGAGAAGCTGCTGAAGAGCAGGCAGTCCTCAAGAGAGGAGTCTCGGGGTCATATGGAGAGCGCACGGGATGCCTACAGAGGTCATATGGGGAGCGCACATATACGCTTCCTATGTATCCTTTGTCGCTTCCATGGGGGCCACAGGAAATGCAAAGCATACATATATCTTCCATGGCTAACGTGGACTTCGCCTCCTCCCTCAATTTGAATTCCTCAGTTCATCCGCCTGAGGAATCTTTTTCCATGTGAAGAAGGAGGAGGGTAGTGTTGGACTGCTGATTCTCTACCTTTTATTGTTGGGCGGTGGCTAGCAGCCAGCATCCCACTCGGGGGGATGCTTCATTGGCATAAGCATCCCCAGGTCTTTGGCCTGGTTATGATCCCCCAATGCGTCCGTCTGAGGGATTCGTGGTTGGCCTACTTTGTTCTTGTTATTAACCAATGGCTCAACGGTGCTTGTCTGGTTTCTCTGATTTTTGGGTCGGATGTAGAGACATCATTGTCGACCGAAGCTGCTCAGTTGAGCTTTTATTTTATCTTTATTTTCTGTGCTATGATGCACTTGTAATGCCTTTCAGGAGGTTGTAATTCTTTCATTAATAAAGAAGTTTCTACTCTTTTTTCTTTTGACATCTGTTTCTTTTTCTGAGGTGATTGTGTTGAGAGTTGCTACTCTAGTTTTATGCTTTTCGGCTTGTAGCATAATCTGTAGGTCCAACAGTGCTTTTGCTACTTTGTTTTTGTTAACAAGACATTCAGTCCTCTGAGGAGAAAGTTTATCTTTGTTTAGGTCAGAGGGAGGCCTGGGTGGCCCTATGAGCTCATGTGGTAAACATGATCTTATTTGAGGGATGAAGTATGCATTCCTTTGAAAAGAAATAACTTGCGTAATCTCGCTGGTAAGCGAAGAAAGGTCACTTACCTCTACCGTAGCATGATAGGACGCTCTAGTCGCATCAAAGTGTTTGAGGAATCACCCGATTAGGCCGAAACTTTAGACGATGTTTAGAAATACGTTACGTTCGGCCGAGGCTTCAGGAACATATCACTCGGTTTGGCCGAGGCTTCAAAAGTATATCACTTAGTTCGGTCGAGGCTTCAGAAATATATCACTCGGTTCGGCCGACGCTTCAAAAATATATCACTCGGTTCGACTGAGGCTTCAGAGATATATCACTCAGTTTGTCCGAGGCTTCAGAAATTACCACTCGGTTTGTCCGAGGCTTCCATAAATATCATCACTCGTTTGTCCAAGGCTTCAGAGATATATCACTCGGTTTGTCCAGGTTTCAAGATTATATTTTACTTGGCGCTGCCAAGGTACGGAGACCGTCACTTGGCTTGGCCGAGGCTTCAAGATTATATTTTACTTGGCACTGCCAAGGTACGAAGATCGTTACTTGGCTTGGCCGAAGCTTCAAGATTATATTTTACTTGGCGCTGCCAAGGTACGAGATCGCTCGGCTTGGTCGATATATTTTACTTGGCATGGCCAAGGTACGAAGATCGCTCGGCCTGACCAAGGATTTCATGACCTATTTCTCATTGCAGCTTTCAAGGAAAGTTATATAAAAATTTTGTGAGCCTTTGAGAATCAAATTTAATTCAATGAACAAAATGAGTTTAGTAAGAGCGTACTCCTATTGATGATATGCGCAGAGATTATCTGAGTTTCATGTTCGAAGAATAGATTTTCCATCCAAATCTTGGAGTTTGTAAGTGCCGGGTCTGACGTCACTTGGTAGGGACCTTCCCAATTCGGGGACAATTTTCCTTGCTCCAGTGGCTTCAAGACGGATGCCTTCCGAAGCACCAGATCGCTGGGGAGGAAGAGCTTTCCTCGAACTCTGGTGGAGTGATAACGAGCAACTCTTTGCTGGTAGGCAGCCATCCAGATTCGGGCCTTCTCCCTGATCTTTTCTATCAAGTCAAGATTAGTTCGGAGCTGCTTGTCGTTGGATTCTTTCGAATAACCTTCCATGCAAGGGGAAGGGAGTCCAACCTCTACCGGGGTGATGACCTCTGTGCTGAAGGCCATCTTGAATGGGGTTTGCCCTGTAGGCACCCTTTCAGTTGTTCGGTATGCCCACAGCACATGGTGAAGCTCATCGGCCCATCTGTCTTGCCCGATTAAGCCGAGCCTTGATTTCCTACAAGAGAGTTCGGTTAGTTACCTTGACCTCTCCATTGGCTTGAGGATGTCCGACAGATGTTAGGCGGTGAAGGATGCCATGGTCCTCGCAGAACTTCAGAAATTTAGGATTATCGAATTATTTTTCATTGTCGGTGATGATAGTGTGGGGAAGACCGAAGCGGAAGATGATGGACCTCCACACGAAGTCTTTAGCGCGGGCTTCGGTTATCTGGGCGACTGCTTCGGCTTCGACCCACTTAGTAAAATAGTCAATTGCAACAAATAAGAATTTCCTTTGCCCCGTTGTAAGGGGGAAAGGGCCAAGAATATCCATCCCCCACTTGGCGAAGGGCCAGGGGGATGATATGGAAGTCAGGTGCACCGAGGGGAGCCTCTGGACATTTGAATGCCTCTGGCATGAATCACAAGTTCGAATGAGGTCATCGGCATCTTTTTGCATCATCGGCCAATAATATCCTTGATGCAGCACTTTGTGGCATAGGGTCCGACCACCGAGGTGATTGCCACAGATGCCTTCGTATACCTTCCGAAGAGCATAGTCGGCCTCTGTTGGTCGGAGGCATTTGAGTAACGGCATTAAGAAGGACTGCTTGTACAACCGGTCATCAATCAGAATATAATGGGATGATTGCAATTTCAACTTCCTTGCTTTCTTTCTATTAGTGGACAGTAACCCTTCTTTGAGGTACTAGTGCAGGGGATCCATCCAGGACGGTTCGATGTCAATCTGCATTATCTGACTAGCATCAGCGATGCTGGGCTTCTCCAGAACCTCCAAATGAAATCTTCGCTCGAGATCCATTGACTCCATAGTTGCCAAGCGGGACAAAAGGTCGGTGCGCATGTTTTTAGTCCTTGGGATTTGGACAATTTTAAATTCATCAAAATGGGAGGATAGATCATGCACCTTTTGGAGATACCGAATTATACTCGGCTCTTGAGCCTTGAATTCTCCCTGCACCTGGCCAGCTACCAAATGGGAACCGGTGTAGGCAATTAGTTTTTTGACTTTAAGCTCGTGGGCGATCCGGAGTCCGGCAAGTAGGGCTTCATATTTTGCTTCATTGTTTGAAGTTGGGAAGGAAAAGCAGACGCCGTATTCGAAAGTTGAGCCCTTTGGGCTGGTGAGGACCAGGTCGGCACCGAAACCGCCCGTGCTGGAAGATTCGTCGGCATGAAGCAGCCATGGGGCGCTGGGCTTTGGTTGCCCAAGGGCATCCGGAGCGAAGCCATCTTCGGGTATGGTGCATTCGAGGAGGAAATTCGTTAGAACCTGAGCTTTAATGGCTGCTACCCTCCCAGTGAGGCATTGTACATCCTTGACTGACCCAGGCGGGGCCATTTGTTGCAGGGCTTGGATCTTCTGAGGGTTTGCCTCGATGCCTCGCTGTGAAACCATGAAGCTGAGAAATTTCCCGTAATTGACCCCGAAGGCGCATTTGGTGGGGTTGAGCTTCATCTGATACTTTCGAAGTGTGGCAAAGCTCTCCGTGAGGTCCTTGATGTGCTTGGATGCTTCCTTGCTTTTCACTAGCATGTCGTCAATATACACCTCCATATTTGACCAATTTGCTCCTTGAAGACTTTGTTGACCAGCCTTTGGTAGGTGGCACCTGTATTTTTTCAAACCAAAGGGTATAACTCTGTAACAATAGATACCTCGATCGGTGATGAAGGCGGTTTTCTCCTCATCTTCGGGCGCTATTCGGATATGGTTGTAGCCCGAATAGGCATCCATAAAAGTCAGCATTTGATGGCCTAAAGTTGAATCTACGAGCTGGTTGATCCGTGGAAGAGGAAAGCTATCTTTTGGGCAGGCCTTGTTGAGGTCAGTGAAGTCGATGCAGATTCTTCATTTGCCATTCGACTTTTTCACCATGATCACATTCACCAGCTAGTCGGGGTAATTAACCTCCCGGATGAATTTGTCTTTGATGAGCTTATCCACTTCTTCTTCAATGGCTTTCTGGCGCTCGGGGGCGAAGCTCCTTTTCTTCTGCTTAACAGGCCTGAATGTCTCATCCATGTTGAGGCGGTGGACCAGGACGTATAGGCTGATTCTGGGCATATCTGATGCAGACTAGGCGAAGACGTCAGCATTCCTCTGAAGGAATTCAATTACTTCCTGCCAAAGCTTTCCTTCCAGCTGTGACCCGATTTTTATGGTTCGATCGGGCTGGGCTTCGTCAAGTGGTATCTCCTCTAGTTCTTCGGCCGGCTCTCCTCGTTGTTCAGCGAGATCTTTCCGAGCATCCAGCCCGTCCACCTGGGCTTTTTGGACTGAAGGTCGGCGACAAAGCATGTCAGCTATGATATGACTTCCTCGAACAACGCCTACTCCCCATTCGGTGGGAAACTTCATGGTGAAATGGGGAATAGAAATGATGGCTTTAAGAGATATTTGCCCCGGTTGCCGAGGATAGCATTGTAAGGAGACCTGAGCTTGGTTACGAGGAAATCCATGAGCGCGATGGTCACGCAGGGCCAGGTGCCGGCTCAGACTGACAGGGTGATGACTCCTTCTGGGATTATGGAGTCACATGTGAAGCCCACTAGGGTGGACTCCACCGGTCGGAGGCTTTCTACTCGAAATTTTAATCTCACAAAGGTATCGAAATACAGAACATTAACAGAGCTTCCATTATCAATCAAAATATGGTGTACATCATAATTGTTCATGTTCAAAGATACAACCAGAGCGTCATCATGGGGGTACTGTACCTTCTAAAGGTCTTCATCAGAGAAAGTAAGCTCATCGACTCGAGCTTTCTTCAGCGAGTTTTCCTTCTCGCTCGACCAAAAAGATGGGGATCCGGCCGTCGCTATCACATTGACATTGCTGAGGACCGAGGGATTTGGTGGAGGAAGCTGGCGAGGCTCCGGCTGGCGATTCTCCTCATTGTTTGGCTCAGGAGGCTCTCTGAACTGGTCCAGTCTGCCCTGTCGGATCAATCACTCGATCTCATTCTTGAGCTGCCAGCAGTCTTCAGTATCATGCCCGTAGTCTCGATGGAAGCGGCAGTACTTGGTCGGTTCCCTCGAGTCGCATTGTCTCGGAGAAAGGGAGGCCGGGGAATTTGCCACTCGATCTCCATTAGGATCTGTGCTTTTGGCGCGGTGAGGGGAGTGTAGCGGTCAAACCTTCAGGCCGGACTCTGGGTTCGGTCCTGATGCGGTGGCGGAGGAGCTCTATGATGGTGAGGCAGGCTAGCACGACGGTGGGCCCGTTGCTTGTCCGAGCCCTTTGCCTTTTTCTCTTCAGCTGCTCGGCCCGAGCTAATCTCCTCGACTCCTCCACCCTTGCGTACTTATCCGCCAGGGACATCATGTCTGAAAGGCTCTTTGGGTAGTTAACCTCCAGAGCCAGGTAGAAGTCTCCCTCCTTGGACACTCCTTCGGCCAGGGTAGACATGGCCACATCATGGTTGAGGTGGTCGACTTCCAAGAGGGCCGTGTTGAAACGGCCGAGGTAATTCTTTAGTGATTCCCCCTCTCTCTGCTTGACCTCGAAGAGGGAATCAGATCTCCGTCGCTGGCGATGGCTGCTGACGAACTGGCTGATAAGCAAACAGCTCAGCTCGTCAAAAGAATCAATGGAACCTGGCTTCAAGTTATTGAATCAGGTTCGGACAGATCCTCTTAAAGTGGAGGAAAAGGCTCGACATAGGATCGCATCCGACGCTCCATGGAACATCATGACGGATCTGAAGCTGCTTAGATGGTCGTCGGAATCGGTGGATCCATGGTATGGCTCGATGGTAGGGAGCTTGACATGAGGGGGAATCACTTCCCTCATATCCTCTCGGAGAAGGGGATGCCCTGCTCTGCTTTCGGCTGGGATGGAGGAGCTTGCTTGACGGTATCTAACTCCTGATGCCATTCTCAATGCATCTTCTGCATTTGCTGCCTGATCCCCTCGTTCAGAGTGGTAGGAGGGATCGGGCGATAAGAAGGTGGCAGCGATGTCGAGTCTTGGAAGGACACCGGGGAAGGGGAACGAACCCGCCTAGATCTGAGCGGGCTCTTTCCTTCGGCTCGCTGCGGGGCCGGCTTTGCCCTTGCGGGCTGGTGATGACGGTCCGCCGCCTCCGGCGGATTAGAGGAAGAGATTGCTGGTGGAGCAGGGGCAGCAGCCTCTTCATGAAGTTAAGGAGCAGGAACGGCAGAGCCAGGGATTGCTTGGAGCCCCTAGACCAACTAGGTCAATGCCTGAACCTGTTGGACCAGAGTGGTGAACTGGTCCAGCGTTACCACCGTTCTGGTGGCGAAGGAGTTTTAGCTGGCGGTGGCGATGGAGGTACCGCACCGCTAATCGGATCAGGCCTCTGAGAGGCGGCCTGATCTTGAGCTTCAGATGTAGCTCTCTTTCGATTGGCTATTAGAAGATGCTTCATCTGGTTCTTGAGTCTTGTCTCTTGGATCACAAGTTTATGGGACTTGGGGCCCTTCCTCTAGCACCAATCTGTTGCCGCGGAAATCCGTTCTCCGACTCGTATGCGCTTCTAGCTCCTGATCCGGACGCCGATCTCGTCACCTCGGGACGGAACATGCAAGACAATCCGCACACAGAGGGTGCTGTGGGGGGTTGCCCTCTGCGGAGGACCCTCCGATACCCAAGTCAGTAAAATTCACAGCAAGCAGATGTGAGGAGAAGACTCTCACAGAGGAGTTCCCCTATGGCGAGTGCTCTCTCGAGAGCTTTGAGTTTAGGGGGAGCTTCAATGGAGTATTCCAGCTAGGGAATGAGTGTGAGTATGAGTAAATGCGTAAAAAAATGCGTAAAAGTTGCGTACCGAGAGAATAGAGGATAGTGGTATTTATAGAGGATCACCTGACTTCTTGGGCATGCCGTGATGGGAGGTCCGAAAGCCGTTAGGATTCAGAACGGATCCGAATCAAGTTTGTTATGAGGTCAGTAGGATCCGTATCTTGTCATTTAGAGGATCGACGGTTGGGAGAGCTGGTTAATGCCTTGAGATTCATCGATTACATGGGTTTTAGGCCACTCCAATAGGTCTTAGGCCACTCTCGGGTATGATTCCACATTTGGAATCTTATTTAGTTATAATGAATTCTGACTCTCCCGCGCCGGATTCCGCAGAGGTATTTCAAATGTCTTGGTTCGGTCAGAATGAGGAATAACCTAGTTTTTCGAGGTATAGAATGGATCGGCTCGGATGGCCGAAGTATCAGGATGGCTCGGGTTACCGAGGTATCAGGATGGTTCGGGTTACCGAGGTATCAGGATGGTTCGGGTTACCGAGGTATAGAATAATTCGGCTCGAATTATCGGGGCGATCCGACTTTGTCAAAGGTGATTCGGCTTCGTTGCTTGACGGTTATGCCAGCTGGCTAGTAGAATGTTTGGGTGTGACCCAATTATCAATATGGACGATCAATAATGTAATAATAATTTCATCCCTCATCAAAGATCCTCCAACCCTCCTCCCAAACTTGTTTGGCTTTGACCTTTCTTTCACCTCACAAAGGAAGAGAGTCCGGAAACCGATGAAGACATTTTTGAACCACTTGCATTTTTACTGTCCCTTTTATTCAGGCTAAAATTATATTAATTTTCATCCTTTTTATTACGTAAACCAAGAAATAATAAAGATCAGAATGTCATTTTCATTTTATATTTTATGCAAACGAAATATGAGTACGAGCATCGAAATAATATACTCATTCACTTAAAAATAAAGTGACTGAAATTTTGTCCCAAACCTAAATGTCAAACGTGCTCTCATCAAAAGTCACTCATACAAGGAATGAAATGTCATTTACAAGCTAAAAGAAATTTTTACCCCCTTGGTAGGGACGTTTAAAGAATTCACTGATCGAGGAAAAAACAAAAAAAACAAAATCGTTCGACAACCGCTTGCCGTAGTGATGTTTCTTGTGGTGGACAAAGTTCCATTCCAGCACTTTTGAGGCATAAATCTCAAACTTTTCCCGAGGCAGTGCTCAGAACCAATAAAAATTAAAATCACTGGGAATTTCCTGTGCCTTTCCTAACCATGGCATGAGGAATCGAATCATTTGTGGAAGGCCAAGGGGCTAGCCATTAATATAAAGCCGGACTCACGGAGTGCCCGCCCTCCCGAGAGGACACGATTGGCGCGCTTCCTGACACCTCTCATTTTCTTGCAGATAAGAGCAAAAGGATAGATGTTGCCCACATCCATAAATCTAAATTTGTTAAAATAAATAAATAAAAATTAATATTTTTATTTTTTTGATTTTATTTTCATAACGAATTGAGGTGCAGCTTTATCATGTTCATCAACAATAGCCTCGCCCGTAGTCATGAATCAGAATCCTATTTGTCAATATATGTCAAAGATGAACAGCATGACATGGACAAGGTTGCTCTTAATTTGATGCTTCATCCCGTTCCGCAGCATAGAGCATTGAGAAGATGATCGTTTACGCCTCATCTTTACATCAGGAAAAAGAAATTTAATAAGTCGATTCATCAAAAGATGAAATCTTATAAATTATTAGATGTAAACGTACCGTACAAAAATTTTATGTGAGCATGGATATTTCCGTTTAAAACATGATGCCTTTAATGTAGTCCTTTTGCTCAATCTCCAACCATTTATTGGCAGATTAAAATAATGCATGATTAATTAGAAGGATTAGAACGCATAATATATATGAAAGGGATTTGAAATCGTGACCATCAGCAAATCTGCACTCTCTTATCATGTCGAAATCTCAGAGTCTTGATCTAATTATAAAGTGGTCAGTATATCAAATTGGCTCAATAAAATACTAGATAGAGATAGAACGGACGTATGTATACATGTATATAATATGTATTGTATCATAAAAAAAAAATTACTGTATCATCTTTTGATGCAGCAAATATGCATTGAATGTGCGGATTGATTATTGCGTATGCTAATGCGCATGTGGTAGCTTAATGACCTTATCGCGTATCGTATGCATGCTGGTATACGCAAATGATAATTTGCAGGATTAATGTATGGTTGCTGCATCGAAGGATGGTACAGTAATGCTTTATTTGGATGAAAGAAAAGTAGGAAAAAAGAAAATAAAGAGAGAGAAAAATGGAGAGAAAATATTTTTTCTTCTTATATTTGGATGAGCAAGGGGAAAATAGAGAGGAATGAAAAGTTATAATTTACAATGATAATAATGCCCTCATTACAAATGCTTACATACTTTTTATTAAATATCAATAGCCTAATATTTTTCTTTGGGAGAATCAATATATCAGAATGAAAAAAAATAAAATAGCATTCTTGAGTTTTCTCTTCAAAATCTCTTCAATTTCAAAAAAAAAATCTTTTAGACGGAGCCCATCATTTTTTTTCTCTATTTTTTTCTATTTATTTTTTATTTAATAAGATAATTTTATTTTTCCTTCTATTTTTTTTCCCTACTTTTCCTCTTCGTCCAAACACTGCGTAAGTTTTTTCCTATACCATAAATCTTATTGATTTCGGGTTAGCAAGCGGTACCAAAGAAACTCATCTTGACTCGCACTCGACTAGCGTGATCATTCGCCTTTACTAAAAGAATATTTAATAAAATAAAAAAAAATAAAAAGGCCCATCTCTACTGTTGCATAAGAATCTCTACGCGGACGTGTGGAAGAAATAACTCCGCTGGTCGCCACGCCCCTCCGCGCCAATATCCGCACGTTAAGTCGCATTCCGGCCTCTTATCTCCCTCTCCTCCACTCAAATCAGCCGACTCCCCCCCCCCCCCAACCAAAACTTCTCTCCCTCTCCTCTCCACTCCCCAACTCCTCCAGCCTTCTCAATGGCGTCGACCGGCGCTCTCTCCGGCACCGGCAGTGGCCTATCCGGCCTCCTCCGCCTCCGCCGGACGGCGAGGGACCCGACCTTCGTCGCCTTCGCCACCACCCGCCCCGCCGGCTCCGTCACCGACGGCGGCAACTCCATCTGGGGCCGGCAGCTCCAGTCTGCGATCCTCCTCGAGAGGTCCGCCGCTCCGGCTACAATCCCGGCCGGTAGGCGGGAGCTCCTCCGGCCCGTCGCCGCCGCCGCGTCCTCTCCGGCCGAAGGGAGCGATTCCGCCGGGTGAGGTCCGTTTCCTCCGTGGCAACTCGGCCGCCCCGGCCCGATTCACCTCGCCCCTCAACCCTCCACCTTTTCTTCTCTTCCGCCCTTTGTTTGTATCAGAAAAGAAAATGGGATGTTGAACCAGAGTACTTCTACGCTAACCTTCCGATTTGCTTTCCCTTTTTCCATATTTAGGGAAGCGAAGGTCGCGCCGGTGGGGTTCGCGGCCAAATACCCGGCTCTGATCACCGGCTTTTTCTTCCTCATGTGGTATGGTTACTGCTTGCTGCTCAATCCCTTGTTCTAAAAATTAATAATGGAATAGACGTTGATCGATGCCGTTGCCGGCGCATCATTCGCAGGTACTTCTTGAACGTGATATTCAACATCATCAACAAGAAGATCTACAATTATTTCTCATATCCTTAGTAAGTTTGCGTGTGTATTATTTGTGGGGTGAGGGGGGGTCCCACGATTATTCTTTCGGTAATGCGAGCTCAGAAAGAAGAACCGCGTTGAACTGACCGTGTCTCTGTGTTTCGGTTTGCCAGCTTCGTGTCGGTGATACATCTGTTCGTCGGGGTGGTGTATTGCTTGGTGAGCTGGGCTGTCGGTCTCCCCAAGCGCGCTGTAAGTTATTTCGTCCGACTCCTATTGCACGAGAGCTCGCTGAGAACTTTTTTTTTTAAATAAATGTTAAATAATATTATGCGTGCCGTAAAGCGGTGGACGGCTATCCGGTATGGCCCACGTGGTGTGTTTCTAATTCTGGCACAACGAACCGGCTTATGAATCAACCGATTCGACCGAATGAAACGATCTGATCGAATAATATTATAATTAATTTTTAATTTAATAATATAAATAATAAAAATATAAATATAATTTAAATAAAAAAATTTAAAAAATTGGATTCAATCGATCCAAAATCTGATCGATTCAATAAATTTTTTTAATTTTTATTAAATTATATAAAAGTTAATTTTAATTAGATCAAATTGATGATCAATTGGATCAATCGATCTGATCTGATTTTTAAAACACTGCATCTCGATGTTAACGTTCTGGAGGCGGAACCATGTATATAATATTATTAAGAATTCGGATGCCACGTATTGGGATCCGGTGTTCAGGTCACGCACGCTAAAAGCCTAAAACGAAAGGAACCGATTGACAATTTTTTTTTTTTTCTTTTTCTTGAAGGGCTTTGTTTGACGCGTGCGCAGGAGCACTTGTTAAGAGGTTTTTAATGCCTCCATTTAATTATTTTTATGAAAAATAAGAATGAAAAAGGTGGATATTTAATGGTCACATTAAATACGTTTTAAATAGCTTTTTTTTTTTTTCATTCTTGTTTTTCGGTAACAATTCGATGAAAAGAATTTTTTTTAAAAGATATTTAAAACTTATTTAATGATAACACTTCTGAATTTAACTAAAACTTGAAAATGTTGAGTTTAATCAGTAAAAATGATTCATGAAATTTAATGAAAAAAGAAATGGCAGCATAACTTGCCCCCATTCTTCTAAATCAACTCGATTTGGGTCGATTTCCATCAAATTGAAGGACCTGGGTATTGTTTTAATTTAGGAGTTCTAGCCAAAACTTAAAACCATAGAAATTGAGCAATGCTACAAGGCTTCGATGAATGCACAAACACTTCTCTTACAAGTTGGTAAGAAAAATTGATAAATACATTATGTTGCCAATCTAGCATATCAAGGTTACTAAGGTTATGTTTGGTGAAGCTAATGGCAGTAGAATTTTTAGTTATAAAACTTTTAAAAAAAAATTATTACTATTTGATAACTATATTTTTAAAGTACTGCATAACTTTAACATCTGTTTGGCAACCCAACTAAAAACTGTACTTTTAAAATAAAAATAATAAAAAAAGTTACATAGTACTTTCAATTATCTAACTTATTAAAAACCATTATTATAGATTATTTTTAGTTATAAACTATTTTAACAATAGTATAATACAATAATATCATATTATAGTAATATTAAAATATATCATGCTATAATATAGCATAAGAAAATATAATAATATTTCTAATATAATAATGATTATAATAAATTATCTTACTATTATTTAATAATTATATTATAATATATTATTAAAATGATGATAATTATTATCTAATAATATAATATCAAAATATTACAAAATTATAGCATTATATAAGATAATAATATTATATTAGTACATTACATTATAGTATTTTGTAATATTATATATTATCTTATTTTATGCTTCATAATATATTATATTTATAATATTATTTTTATATAATTAATTATATTGCGTTCGCAATACATTATATCATATTATTATAGTCATATTATATTATTATGGTTATACTATACTATTAAATATAGGTTATTGTGTTATAAGCTTATAATATTAAATATGATTGTTCTTTTCATTTGAATTTATGATCAAGTCTAATGAAAATAGTAGCATTTTTTAGAAATCTTAAACTTTAGACTTTCTCAAGTAGAAATTTTAACAACTTTTGTATATCCAAAAAGTATCTTTAGAATATTTACTAAATATCTTTTTTATAAAAAAAAAACTACTCTTGAGCCATCCAAAAAAGTTTTGCCAAATAGGGCTTATGGCCTCATTTAGAATAACGGTTAAGCTCTCCTCCACCCCTCCCCCAAACCTAGAAAAAAAAAAAAAAAGCCCTAAATCATTGGTTTTTTGTGCATAATATATGGGCACCCTAAAGCATTTTTCAATAAAATTTGTATTATCTTAACTAGTACTAGTAGATGATAAAAGTATAAAATATATGCCTGTGATGGAACTGTCTTAGTTTCAAATTTTTAAATTCCAATATTACTTGTTGCGAGCTCTGTTCACAATAGGAATAGCCAAATGATTGACAATCCTTTTACCAACAGAATGGCAATATAATAAAATAAATACATGCAAGTTAACTAACGTGTCCATTAATTCAGCAATCTAAGAAAAACAATAAATCAATGTTTTGAGTAAATTACGCGACTTAGTTTGATCTCTTCACATAGAGAAATTTCTCGAAGCATTATAAATTTAGTTTCACCAGGGCCAATACAGACCACATTTCACAAGCCAGCACACGAATTTCTACACATACTTGCAAAAGATAAGTCTTGTCCTGATATGGCCTATAAAGAATGGAATAGTGCATGGATTGGACATCTCAGTTCCTGCATAGATCCAAGCTATGCGAGCCTGTCTTAGCTAACTCGACCCATAGTGAGCCGACTTGTCTCATTATTCCACCCCTGCCATCTGAGAGAATCCTATCCTAATCCCTGCTGTTTGAAACCGGGTTTTGTACAAAATCCTATCTAGAAGACAATGACTAAATTGCCGCAGATTTTAATATCTCCACTGAAATTTCTTTCCTAAGGGATCTTCTGTAATGCCCCCTGAGAAACAGGTACTTGCAAAGCTCTTGATAAAAGTGCAACGTATCTTCTGATAATTATCATAAACAGATGCATTTATTGATCGCACAGCACAGTTACCTAATACAATAAAATAGAGTTATAAGTGTATGTATGTGTGTATCGTAAATAGGTGCCTGGGGCAATGACGCAGCTAGCAAGGTTATAACTGAGGTGCGTCAATTGCTGGTTGGAAACTATTTCCAAACCCCTTCTTCGGCCTGGGTTTGGCCTGCAGGTTGCCGTTGAGAATTTCTGGGGCTATGTATCATAAATAGATGCATTTATTCATCACACGGTGCAGTTACCTAATACAATACAATAATAGCTAGTAGCAACATTTTGATGCAGTTTTAATTGCTTGGCAGATGTAAAAATGAGTTTGAGGACTAATCTAATGTTTGGTCCATTTGAACAGAGGAGAAATGAAAAGTTGAAAAGATTTTACGGAAGAGGTCAATTAGTGAATATAATTTTTGGAAGTTGGATAAGTTGAATCATCAGGGCCTCTGGTAGTAGTAGAGATATAAACAAATAGGTTTTGGTAGTAGTAGAGATATAAATAAATAGGTGGTCAATGTTACATGTCTACTGACCGAGCAGCTTTGGCATGCAATGTAACTAGAGTTTTGCCTTCTTGTAGCCCATTGACTCGAACCTCTTGAAGCTGCTCATTCCTGTTGCGGTATGCCATGCTTTGGGTCATGTGACCAGCAATGTATCATTTGCTGCTGTTGCAGTCTCATTTACCCACACAATTAAAGGTAACTTTCCATTAAAGGGATTTTGCTCCGGTTGCTTGCAGTTCTCTTTAGTTAAGGCATTTATTCTATATGGTCTTACACATTTGATTTCATGTCAGCTCTGGAACCCTTCTTCAATGCGGCTGCTTCTCAGTTCATCCTTGGACAGCAGATACCCATCACATTGTGGTTATCTCTAGCGCCAGTTGTGATTGGTAATTTAATCTGTTATATCATGGAAACTTAATGAGAGAAAAAAATGCTCATCCAATCACTTTAATGCTTTATATATGACAAGTTCGTCTCTCCATTTCGTTTAATATTACTTCAGTGCTTGACTTGAGTATTTGGAATCTTTAAAATTGACAACACATTATATAATGTCATGCATAGTGATAATAGATGTAATCCCATATACATGTCTTCTGTGACATTTCTCAAACATAATTTAGCATACTGCTGGTTGATTGCAAGCACAGTTACGGAGAGGAGTGAATACATATATAGCTCAATTCGTCTAAGCCTTAATCCCAAATAGTTAGTGTATAAGAGTAAATACACTCACATGCACTAAAAAAAGGTTGGAAAAAAAAAAAAGAAAAAAACATGGCTTTAATAGTTTCTTCTGTCAAATTTTTAGTTTGTGGTATGCTGCTCATGCAGTATTATGAGAAAGGTTGATCTTTGGAGCAGGAGCAAATAATTCTACGTGCACATTTAAAAAATTATAAATTATAGTCCTTGTTTTTCTAGAGCGGTTGGGTGTAGTTAGCACTTTATAGCCAATGAATCGATCATATTTTTCTTTTTGTCTCATGTATAGATCAAGTTAAAACATTTCCTATTGCTTATTTTAATATGATAGACTTTGAAAATTGCAGGTGTCTCAATGGCATCCCTCACAGAATTGTCATTCAATTGGACTGGCTTCATCAGTGCCATGATTTCTAACATTTCCTTCACTTATAGGAGCATCTATTCCAAGAAAGCAATGGTCACCCCCCCACCCCCTACTCTTTTCATATCCTTCCTCTTCCTTTACTTATGGAAGCTATCTGATTATTGCAGACTAACATGGACAGTACCAATGTATACGCATACATATCAATCATCGCTCTCATTGTTTGCATCCCTCCTGCAATCATTGTAAGTAAATTGTCCGATTTAATTAATGAAAAAGATAATGTTAAATAAATTCTACACTGTATATTGTAGGAGCAAACCAATTAAGCATCAATTATGGTATAAGAAATCTCAATAGGAAGCACATATCTTCAAGAAGAGATAAAAACAAAGCAATTATACAGACTTGTGACCTTTGTACCATGTTTTGCTTATTCCATTGATGTAGAGCTTTCTTTATATATTGATCCATTTATTTGAACAGATACTTGGAACACTAAGCTTGAACTTAAAATTCAGAAAATATATTTCCTATGAAACCAACATATTCTACCACTTCTTTGGGCATTTCCAGCTAATTATTTGCTTCTGATTTCAGATTCATTTAATCCAATTTTTTAAGACTTTTTTTCATAATTTGCTGCTCTGCTACCAATTTAATTGAGGGTGCTAAAACTCCTGGAATACTCTCTTCCTTTTTGCCATTTTCTTAGTTTTTAAAAGTACTTTGCAACTTTGTTGTGTTTGTTGTTGTGTTTTCTCTTTGGCATGAACCTTTGAATGATGAATAGGATTCACTAGGTTCCATGTTTTGGAAATTTTGTTTTTGAAAATTTCAGTTGAACTTTTGATTTGATATCAGATTGACACGAAACATGTGTATTCAATGCACAATAACTTTTGTGTTGTAGTTAATTGTTGAACTACATACAAGTATAGAATGTAAATTATTAGACAGTAGCTCTTGTTCACGGATTGTTCATGTTTTACAGATTGAGGGGCCCCAACTATTGCAACATGGGTTTAAGGATGCGGTTGCCAAAGTGGGGTGGACAAAATTCATTTCAGATCTATTCTGGGTGGGAATGTTTTACCACCTCTACAATCAGGTATTTGTTTGACAATATGCACACTAACTTTAATGCATCCAAAGAAGCAACAATAGATGTAGCATATAGAAACATGCATTATGAGGCTTAGCACAACTTGAATTGCCAAATCAATTTTGTTGCTAAGCATGGACTGATAAAGTGCACTTGATATAAGAAAGTTTAATGGGTTCAAATTTGAGTCTCTCGAACTTTTGCCTTAGTACATATAACAACAACAAGATCTTAATCCCAAACTAATTGAGGTCAACTACATGAATCCTTTGCCTTCATTCTACTCAGTTTAGAGTCTCTTTTTTTTTTTTTTGTAAGATACGAAGGTATTAAGTTTTCTTTTTTTCTTCATCTCATATAATTTTTGGACTATTTCTATCTTTTTTTTTCTTTATATATATATATATATCAAATCACTCCTTTGCATTATAGGTCTACTCATTTCAGAGTCTCTCAATATTTTCTCAAATAATGCTATCTTCTTCTTTTTATAAATAATTTTATTTTTTATTTTATCTTTTCTTATATTAATACATATTCATTTTAATATTCTTATTTCAACTATATTCATCTTGTACATATGTAATTTTTCAACTACCTAACATTTTAAGTCGTTCTCTCAATTTGCCTTAAATTGATGCTACCTTCATCTTTTTATAAATAATTTTATTTTTATTTTATCTTTTCTTATATTACTATGCATCTATTTAATATTCTTATTTTAGCCATACTTATCTTATGTACATATAATTTTTTAATTGTCCAACAATTTATACCATAAAGCATAGCTAGTTTTATAACTATCTTATAAAATTCTTTCTTCAACTTAGTAAGCATTCTACAATCACATAAGATTATGGTTGCATTTTTTTTTCATTTTACCCAACGTGTTTTAGTCTTATGGACAACATCTTCCTTAATTTTTTATTTTTTATGAATAATTGATCTTAAATATCAAAAATGCCCACTTTTAGAAATGTTACTATTCTTATTTTTTACTTTACATTCATCTCTTTTCTAATTATACTAAACTTGCATTTCATATTATTCTGTCTTTGCTCTACTTAGCCTAAATCTTTACATTCTAACGCATGTCTTCATAATTCCAACTTACGATTAATCTCAGTTTTAGTTTCATCTATTAATATTATCATTTATAAATTAATATACACTATAAAATATCATCTTGAATATGTTTAATAAGCTCATACATAACTAACACAAAATAAGGACTAAGAGCAAATTTATGATGTAAACATATTATAATAAAAAATTCACTAGTATTTCCTTCTATAGTTTTTATATTAGTAATTTATTATCCTTTATTACATTAATATATTTAATGGGTATTAATTTCTTTTTTAACATCCATCATAAGATTTTTTTAAAGACTTTATCATATACTTTCTCTAAATTAATAAAAATCATATGAAGATTTCATCTCTTTTCGATATAGTTTTTCATTAATGTCTTAAAGAAAAAAATAGCTTCTATAGTCAAATTTCATAGCATAAAACTAAATTGATATGCCGATGTTTTTATATTATATCTCAATATATGCTCATCACTCTTCCAAAGTTTTATAGTATGACTCATGAGTTTAATATTATAAGAATTAGAGAAATTTTGAATATTACCTTTATTCTTATAAATCAGTACTATGATGGTTTTCTTCTATTCATGTGGCATCTTTTAGTTTCTAAAATTGTATTAAATAAATTTTTTATCTAATTTGTTTCTATATCACCTAAAAACTCCCAACTTCAATAGAAATTTTGTCAAATCTCATTGCTCTTTCTGTTTCATCTTTTTCTAGCCTCTTTTATCTTAGATATACTAATTATATGTTTACACGTAATATTTCTATTCTTAATGAAACTAGCAAGGTATTCTAAATTATTTATATAATTTTTATTTAATAGTTTATTAAAATAGTTTTTTATCTTTCTTCGATCTTATCCTTCTTAACCAATTTTTCTTTTATTACGATCTTTGATACATTTAACCTGAATCATGTCTCTAATTCTTTTTCTCTTAGTCTTGCAATTATATATATATTTAGTTTCTAGCTTGCAATATAGCTTTCAATATTTTTGCCTTAGTATATAATGCTCCAGAAATTTGTGTTTTTCTAGTTGTAATTTGCATATTTGTATTTAAGGAAAGTGTTTTATAAATATTACTAGGATCTAGCATTGGTTTTCACACTTCAATTCTTTAGTAGCCTGAATCTGTGGTCGTCATAAATTCTATAGAGAACCAGTCATGATCCCTTCATAATTATAAATTCTGAAGTATTCACACTGTAAATAATTTAAAGTTGTCTACAAGATGCCATTATTCTTTATTAATTATATTTCAAGAACACTCATGACTTGACATGTCCAGTGACCAGATTATCTGTTGTTCTATCTAATATAATCTACCAAGACCCATCTCCAACTAAATTCAAATTTGTAAACCTAAACCTTGATATCCCATTCATGCTAATCATGCCTTATCCTCGGGTATGTTTCCTATATAAACCTAAAGAATGTTGTGATGCATTATTTGAATGATACGATTTCTGTTTATATTTTTCATCTCCATCATCTATGTTGGCTTTGCCTTTCTTACTTATTCTACCAATATAATAACTCCCATGGATTTCCCAGGTGGCAACAAATACCTTGGAGCGAGTGGCTCCCCTCACTCATGCAGTTGGGAATGTGTTGAAACGTGTGTTTGTAATTGGTTTCTCAATCATAGTCTTTGGTATGTGCAAGCATGCCCTATTTTGTTGAGACAATATATTCTAATTTAATCTTTTTCCCTTTTAATTTGCTTTAGTCTTGATATAACTCTTCCTAATCTTAATTTTGAGCAGGAAACAAGATCACAACACAGACAGGAATCGGAACTTGCATTGCAATTGGAGGAGTTGCCATCTACTCATACATCAAGGCTAAGATGGAAGAGGAGAAAAGAGTAAGTACCAGTGTAAGATTCATTAGTATTTGAATTATCTTTTCTTATCAGTAGGCCTACTAAATAGCTCCAGACTGACCCTGGTGTAAAACCATGCATTGGAACCATCTTGTCACTTGCAAGTTCTAACCGTTTCTCCTCCATTTTTATAACTTTCTGCAGCAAATGAAAACTGCATAAACAGCAGAGCTGTTAAAATCGAAGACTGGATGCACTGCCAGCATTTGATGCTGTATATGCCAATAAAAATGGGGAGGAAATGAATAATGATGTGGGGCTGACTGCCGTATGAAGCTCACTTACCATTACACCTCACTTCTTTGCTGCTGCTGTGTTATTTGATTTCAGACTAAAAACCATTGTAAATTTACAAACACCCAGAATAATTTGTTGTGCCAAGTAGTTCTAAATCACACTTAGATATGTAAAACTAATTAGGACTGGATATCTCTCTCCTTTTATCACAGGTCTTGGAGCATTAGATTACCTGCATTTTTGTTGCTATGTTCAGTTTCCGGCCTTGTTTGGATTGAAAGTTGCATATAAACCATGATGTAGCGAACGATGGTATCAGCACATAGATCTACCAGGATTTTTTCATTTTGTGCTTAAAAAGGGAATTTTATTGTCTACATTCGGTTTTTTCATATCAGCTTTCTTTTCTACATCTTCTTTGGCCAGCTCAAGTCCATTTGTCTACAAAAGAGTAATGCTATACGTACCATACAATTGTATTCACACCCTCTTACGCACTGAGCAGAAGATTTGAAGAGCATTGCTAAATAACAACTAATGAAAACAAACAACCTGAAAAATAAGGGTTAGTGCCTGAATTTTTGCTAGCAGGGGCCTGACAAGCTAAAACACAATTGAGTGAGCAGTATCCTTTAATTTTGGGGCATTTACCTCTGCTTGTCTTAGTTTATATTTTTCATCATCCTTTGATAATGTGACAATGCTATGTTGGCAACTTTGTTGCATGGCCATACAGTTTAGGTGTCATACCTCCATATAAAAGGTGCTAGTAAACGTGTAGAAGTATAACAAAGTTACAAACGAATGGCCAACGATCAATAGCAAATATAAATGACAGTTTCATGGCATTATCAGTTCAATTATCATGCTGACTTGAAGAAGGTGCGAGAATCTGTCAAGAGGTATATCGGTGTCATGGACAAAAGAAAAGTGTCAATAGCAAATAGAAAAAACATTTTTCCTTCATCGCCCATCAACAAGTGTCTTGTGACGCACGAACAAGCAGCCAAGCTACCCAATAAATACGAGAAGACAGTGCAATCAGCCATTCCGAAGACAACAAAAGCAGCACATGCAGTAAAATGGCGCTCAAAATCAATCAACCTACATGCTCAACGTGCACAGACACCAGGGAAGAAATAGATTTAATTATTTATAACAATCCTCAAACCGTCTAATTTGCATATCGCCACCCAAGCATGGTTCTCGTTTTAGTAAAATAACGGAGCAGTCCTCTATAAATAAATCGATCATTCTACAATTTCTTCTACAAGTAAACAATGATATGTTTATGGAAGGCTCAAGCTAGACCGATGCTAGATAAAGATTTAATAGATGGGCTTATTGCAAAAACTCAATTACGATACAAACGCATTGAACCAAAAAGATATCACTCGGCCTACCACAGATATTCACAGCATCAGACGCTCAGCTGCATCTCGAACTCACGGGGCTAATAGCCGTTTGATTCCAGTTTTCTGCTCAGAAGTCAACCTTGATGGAAACTTGATATTGAACTTGATTCTAAGGTTTCCTCTCTTGGAAAGATCTTTTGGTATTGGCATTCCTTCTCGAGGAACAACCTCCTCATAGCCAGGATGAATTATGGAGTTGATTGGTATTGTAAGGCTCCGACCATCAAGTGTAGTCAAATGTACCGTATAACCCGTAAGAGCTTCGACCAAAGAGATTTTCTGTGTCGTTGCAAGATCATTCCCATCCCGTGTGAATACGTCATGTGGCTTCTCATCAATGACAAAGACAATATCAGCAGGAATTACGTAGGGAGCTTCATGTCCTTTCTCTGGAAAAGTAATTTTCGTTCCTTTTTTCCAACCTGGCTTTATATCAATTGTTAAAATTTCCTCCACTGGCACTGTCTTCCTGTAACACAATCAGACTAATAATGGTTAAGGCAAAAAAATATTAAAAAAGAGCACAAGTAGAACAAATGCATAAAAGGGAAAACTTGGTTAAATTATCTCCCAATAATTGTAGCAGATAGCTAATATGAACATTATTTTTATCACAACAAATGCATAATCTATCAGATTATCTACCTGAAATTTGATCTCTCAGTAATAACAATTTATATGAACAATATTTTTATTAGAATAAATACATAATCTACCACATTATCTACCTGAAATTCCAAATAGGAAGGTTGGCTGGCTCAGATGTATCAAAGGTCCATGAATAAGGGAACAAATAACCAAATATTAACAAGACTAGATCAATAACCAGCTAAAAGCAATTTCAGCATTCTAAACAAAACTGCCAAACAGAATACTTGATTAAAATTTAGGAGTCTTCACTAAATTCTCTGCAATCTTGGAAAAGCATTGGCCAATACTAAGCTATTAGGCCAAATTCCTGCATGGTGAGCAAATTTGTGCCGCTCTTTTCTCAATTATTTAATTTTTAAAAGGCTTTAAAAATAAATAAAATAAATAAAAGTAAACATGACTTGCTTCATATTTTTGGGTATTGCAATATTTTTGACAAATAAAATTTAATTTAGTGAATTCTTAATAGATTTGATGATCCTGTAATTATCAAATGTCACATTGTAATCTAATAATAAAATAAATTATATGAAAATGATGTTATACTAAGGTCTGTCGTACTCTACCGACGGTACTATACCGATAAGGTACTAGAATAATGCCAAGTGGTTAAGAGTGAAAAGAATAGCACTTTGTCTCAATATAAAGTGCATACATCTTGTACTACACCATACCAAACCAATAATGTGCCAATATGGTACTAATTTTGCGGTCCTTGTTTTATACTATTCTAAGAAGACTCTTTTCCTATTTTTTCCATACAAAACCATAAGAGATATCTATGACATACGATAGATTTCAAAAGTATCTACTATATTTTCTTCATTTGTTCTATTTTATTTTGGAATTTTCCCTGGTGTTTTAATATCTCTAGATTTTTTTTAACATCTAGTTGAAACATTTTTTTTTTTTTAACATCTAGTTGAAACAACATAATCTGATACTGAAAATACAGAAATAGCAAAACCAGAAGTCCTCCCCAGCCAAAACCGAGTTTTGGGACCCTCATGAACCCAATCCCAACTCTTCTAAACAAAATCCCAAGAAAAAGTGGAAGAAAGAAAAAAAATGATGAATATTGTGATTCAAACACTTAGAGATGTATGCGCTTTTCAATGTTGCTGGTGCATGCATATGACCTCAAGAGCACTCCCATCCCTTTTGGCGCAACCACCTTTCAAAATCCCTCTGTTAGTTGGGGAATCAACAGATGTCAATTTTTCTACCATCTAGACTGACTGTTCATTTGAGGCTTGTTTCCACTAATGAGCATGCATGAGATTGATTAATAAAGAGAAAGACAAAACAAAGAGGCAGAAACCACACAAAAAAAAAACCAGCATAAAATCTGAAAATGATCTGATTGGGAGGGGAGAAATTCCTTGCACCTACTCAATTTAAATATTTTTAAAAATTAAAAAATTAAAAAGGCAAAAGTAGAGCTTCGGTCTCTTTTTTTTCGTTCATTAATAAATGATCAAACTAAAGCTATGTTTTGCATTGCTGTCACTTTTATTTTAAAAAGAATTAAACTCAAGAGTTCTGTTTTCACTTTTTTTTAAAAAAATTCAAACAATAAAAACTTTTGTTTGGTCATCATTGTTGTTTCTTATTTTCAGACCAAAAGGCAGCAAAGTATGTTTGGTAGGCAAAAATTTGAAAAAAAAAATTAAAATGAAGGAACCACAACTCTACTCTACCTGGCAAAGTGATGCCTTTAGCCCATCGGAAAGCCCCCTCCCAGGATACATCAAGCTCTTCCTCATGAGCAATTCTACTTTGATTGGTCAAGATCCAGTAAGAAGGCATAATCGGGGCTGCTAGGGGTTTGAGACCATGAAAAAGGGTCCATATCGCATGAGAAGAGTCAAAATCCTACTTAGAGGACCACCATATACACAGGAAATAAGGGCATAGCCAGGAGAAAGAGAGAGAGAGAGAGAGAGAGAGAAGCGAACAAGAAGTTGGTCACATTGATGGCGCTTTGGAGGAGGGAGTTTTGTGAAGGGCGGAGAAGAGAAATAAATTATGAAAGTTGGGATGGAATTGATTTCATATTTTTTAAAAATATATTTTTAGAAACAGTGAAAGTAAGAATTTTTCAATGTCATTTTTCCACATATTTGTAAAATTACTTTTAAAATAAAATATAAAAATATAAGAACCAAACATCTTTCTTACATCAGATTTCACACTTTCAATTTTTTAAATAAAAAAGTGAAAAAAAGCGATACCAAACAAGGACTAAGTTACAAAGCTTCTATTTGTCCTAATGAGCTTTGCCCTTGCACAACTTCGCTAGAAATCCTAGATGCCATCTAGTCTCCCGTGATGGTTAGAATAGTCCACAGCAAGTATAGTGATCCTCTTGGATATGAGCTCTCCCTATTTGAGGAATTTAGCTCTTGCTAAGTCAGAATTGAAAATGAAAAAACATCTACTTCCCTCCTCATGGCTGAATCAGTTGATGCTAAAAAGCAAACCATTTCGATCAATCTAGAAAGACTTCATTCTTCTGTATCTAATTTCTATGAACATTCTCTCAACAATACAACAGCCATTTAAAAACATTTCCTAATCCACCCATAGATTATCCATAGATAGTTCGCCTTAGTCTTCATCGCTCCTAACTCTTGGCAACCCACTTGCCCCGCTTCTGCATCCAGACCTCATGGTAAGGCCACTCCTTGCTGTTTGTCCTTGTTGTGGAGCAATGGTAACTCCCTCTCCATTGCAATCTTGGTCAATGAATCAACGGAATCAAGAGACAGCTTGACCTCTCCTAAATGGCATTGTCTTCGTATTAACACAAACTTCTTACATGCATTAACAATTCGCTTCATGTGGGCAATGATCACAAGGTCTATATACTTCACCACCTTTACGAACGACCATGTTTCAATCTTATAGGTAAGAGCTCCCAAGGATGATAAAGCAGAGATCTAAATAGACCACTTTGCGTGTTGTCTGATTGACATACCTTTCAATTATCATAAATTTAAAGGTATGTCGCTGGATAATCTTTAGTTCGATGTCTTTTTGAACCTAACTGAGAGGATAAGGATGTAGATGAGGCTCAGTCATTAAGATTTACAATAGCTCCAACGATATTCTTCTTCATTTGTATCTTCAAGTTAGAAAAAATCCTCTTGCACCTCTGAATCTGCTTCAATCACTATCCTAGATTTTCTAATGATCAAAAGTAGTTTTGAGTTTGCATGCTCAAGATTAGACAGTTCAATCTCGGTCACCACCTTAAGAATCGTCTTTCTTCTTGGGATCCTCCTCCAACTTCTCTCTTTGGCTACTACTCTAGGTGAAGAGCACCTCTTCTTGCTATGTCCAATGATCCTTCAATGATCCCAATATTTTTCGAAGTCATGTTCGTTTATTTATTGCTCTGCTCTCCTTTCTTGCACGGCTTTCCACCAACTTTCTTAAAATTATTACCCTTTTTACCTTCCATAGATAGTTCTTCTTGATTCTGAAAAGTTTTAACTCCTTCCAAATGCTCTCATTGAGATCTGACTTATTTCATAAAAATAGCATGATTATCGATGGAGATCCCTAGTAAGATAGTTTCCTTATGGAAGTCGATGATGCAGTTCTGGATAGATTGATTATACTTTCGTTAGAGGTATTACTACATAATCCATCAACCTTTTTCATGGCCGATTGGATAGAATCATTTCTTGATTAGGATTTCAAATTTACTCCATGTCATATTAGAGATATTGCTTCTCATGTACAAATTCCCCTAGCTGGAAAACCTGAGGCAGCCAAAAGCTAAATCTGAACCTAACCTATGTATTATATGAGTTACATGACACAGCCCATGTAACCCATTTAATAATCAGATTGTGCTTAGGTTGATACAAATGCATAACCCATGTGCCCCATGTAACTTGTATAGCATGTATAACTTGTTTAATACCTGAGTATACATGCAGTATCTATTACATTTTTAGTTTAAGGGTTAGGATTTTGAGTTATAAATTATGATGATATATCCACCCAATGTAATTTTAATTATCTTAATCCATTTCTATCCAACCGTTAGATCCTATATGATAATAAAATAATAATTAATTAAAGGATAATATTAACTTGAATAAATAAAACAGGCAAACCATGTTAGGGTCCGTAGGTTGGTTACATGTTGACTCGTTTAATAATCAGGTCAATTGCAGGTTCAATTCGGATTAGTGAATCAACCCAAGACCTTATTTATTAATCATGTCTAACAGGTCAACTCAATTTTGACCCAAACCCGCTTATGCTCAATCCAAACCCGATAACTTCATGTCGGATTTTAGTGATGTCTAAAATTGCCACCCCTCATAATCCACGAATAGTGAAATAGGTTTCTAACTAGATAACTAGATTAGTCAATTATCAACTTTTTTGCACCAACAATTCCATCGTATATGTAAATCTCAATTTGGGATTCGATTTTGAAGGTTTAAATGAAGGATTTTGAGTGTCTGTAGGTTCATCCTCCTCATTGGATGATATATCCTCATCCCCATACACTGAAGACAACTCCACAACATAATTTGATGGTGAGTTAAGGAATCTTCTCCTCTAGTTATATAAGACATCCCTTAATTTCATCATCTGTTGATGAAGATGTAATAACTATACTCACCTTTTATCTTTCGATGTACTTCGAATACCAATAGCCTTTCTCCCATTTACTTGTATTGCCCGCAAATTAGGACCATAAAACTAAGACCTCATAAATGTCAAGGATTGAAGCTCCAATACCAAACTAATCTAATTACAGAGAGAAGAAATTCCTTCAACATGCTCAACTCAAATCTTTGGGAAAAAAAAATTAGTGAAATTAAGGTTTAGGCCTCCTTTTCTTTCGTTAATGAATCATAAAGCTAAATTACAAAGCCTTTATGAAGATGAAGCTTTCCCCAAAATATACAAGATTAGTTGATATTATCATGAAAAAAATGCTAAAATCTTATGGAGAAAGATTTCAATTTCTACATCGACTTTATCTTTAGCCCTTCATCTAAAGAAATTTTTTTGTTTGACCAGCCCTTTTCAAGACCCAAAAGATGACATTTTGCCCTTATCATTTGGTGTGTTGCACCCTTACAAGACAGCGCAATGTCATAGAACTTCAAAAGTACCCAATTTTTTTTTAAAAAAAATAGCCCTTTAATCAAACATCGTATGGGCAAGTTAGGGTCTCCAAAAGTTTGGCACTAAGTGTCCCAATGCACGGTTGGACCAAGTCCAATCCTTATAGTAGCTAGAGTGATCTTCATCAAGTTTGATGGTCTTCTTAGATCAAAAAAATATAAAGATTAACTTTTGATGTTAAAGTATTCATAAAACAACAAAACCTGAGCAAGCAAAGTTTAATTAGTGAAACTAAAATTTACTAAACTTGGTAAAACAATTTGAACTCCCCAAGAGTTGATGTTTCAATTTATGCAACAAAACGAGATAGAACCTCTTCAACAAAAAGCTTGTCTAGAAAAAAGATTAGATTAATTGCATCTTATAAAGGCATATTGATGGATGATGAAATGAACATGTTGAAAGGAAACTGGAAGCTCTAACATATTTTTGTGTGTGTATGCATGCATGTTCAATTAATCAAGAGAACATAGGAGAGATGTGGAGAAGAGAGAGTGAGGGGGAGGTTGAATAAAAGAATGAACTCCTTTTTATACTAATAAAGAAGCCATGGTAACATCATAATGGTAAGAGGAAATGTGTGTTTACAGAATGCACAATTCAACACTAAAATTCACAGAAAATTTTGACAAATTTGTTCATGAAATTAATGAGGAAACTTTTATTATAGATAAATTTACATCAAAAGAAATATAAATTCCTGGAATAATTTAAAATTACGAACAGTTCACAAAATTATTTATCAATTGAGAAAAAGGGCCCATCACTCCCAACTGGCAACCGATTAGACTAAAGAAGGAAAACTAAAAGTTAGTTAATTGTAATTTCCTAGTCAAGAACATACCATGCAGCATATGGCATGTGCTTAAAGATGTAGCATGCACATGGAAGGTCACCGCACCAGCCAAGACAAGCCTGATTGCCCCATACAACATCAGTATGCAACATTAATTGGCATTAAATTTTCCTTCAGTTTCATAGTAGATGAGTTCACTACAGGTTGATTGTTCTGATGATTGACTCTTTTATCCTTGTGATATCCTTAAACAGGTGGAAAGGCCTGAAGTATAAGGGGGAGAGAAGAATTTGGTAAGCTCCAGGTGGATATTAGACCCATGATCACAAGATATTCCAGATATATTTCAGCTTACATAAATCCTTGTATCCCAAAACTAGGTTCAAATTATGAATCACAAAATTAAGGCTCCTATAAGCTTTTGTTGTTTTTAACCAAGACAACAGAATAGGAGTTGTGTCTTCATCTATATCGCCGCAAATACTTAAATTGTCATTAATCCAATATTTTCAGGAGCTGACAAATCGAGGCAAAAAACAATGAGAGCAAGTGGTAGCCCATAATTATTTCTTAGAAATTTAAGATGCAAAGAGAGAGACCCAATCTAATCCTGTCCAGATGGAGATAATTTTTTTGAAAAAAAATGGATACCCAGGTCATGTAGGTGTTTGTCTCAGCCTGAAAGTTCGTCCAAACAAACTGTCTCAAGCATTAAGGATCTTTTACAAGCAGTGTAAATGAAACACTTCACTCAAGGTTCACAATCTCGATACTAGACCCCATACCAATGTCATCTTGGTACAATCAATATATTTGGTACAAAGTCGAATCCGCATACCCATGGTCCATCTCCCTCTTGTAATACATAACCGTTTGGTACCCAGTACCAATATGATATGGTACATCCGGCCAGTATGCATCAGTACAAGGTGGTACAGCATACCATAACTCCACTTTCCTGGAACCCCTTTAAGCAAGCACTCTAGCAAACCCAAGAGCCAAGTTCCCCTCCTCTTGCTCTCTCTAATTATTGTTCAGTTCTTCTTTTTCCTCCTGTAGGTCCTAGAAACAGTACCAGGATGGTTGCCTATAATCTATTTCATAACAAAAATTGTTAGAGCGTGGTGCTACCAAACATGTCAAATCACAAAAGCTATAGCACAGTTGCAGATGTTGGCTCTTGGATGGTTTGTTACTCAAAATCTACTTTGAAATTGCAATAGGAGATGAGGTGCATGACTTCATGTCAGCCGGTAAACTTTTCATCTACTCAAAAGACAGGATGTTACAAAGCATCTTTAAGGTCACTGACAGGTAGTTGCTGTATCCTTTAGAGTATCAGGGCACGGCAGATTCAAGGATGGGAAAAGGGTGGGGCAAACATAACAACATTATTGCACATACAGGGTACAAGTAAGGAAAGACACGTATAGGGTGGCATAGGAATTAGACTTGTCTAGTAGTTAGGATAAGGCTTCATGGTTATCATGATCCTGCCAACTAATGACTATTAATGTAAGCCCACATTTTGAGTGAAGCCATTAGAGCAAACTTGCTATGATACATTATTCCAAGACAAATTAAAAAATGGCTAGATCATCACCTTGCTATCATTCATGTACAATCACCAAAAAACAGATCTAGGTCCTGCAAGCAAAGAACATGTACTGAGAGTGGACTCTCCTATTTTTCTTATTATTGGGGGAGGCAAAATGTGCCATGTTACAGTTCATGCCACATGAAGAATTTGAGGGTTAAATGGAAGTAGTACTTTAGTACTTTCATCTCTTAATGCAATAGTGCCTAAGAAACACCTTGATAGGTAACAATAGATGCAATAATCATAGGTGTAAGTTTTTTAACACAGATCCCTGCTTAAGGAGTTATCCTGTCAGCATCAAGAATGAATAAAAGGGTTGGAGAAGTGGGTGCAAGAGCAAATCTGAGAGTGCATTGAGAACTTTGCCAATGAAGACTATAACAGCTATGGTATAGGTTGCGAAGCTAGATATGGAATCAACCTGGCTTATATGAGTTCTAGATTCTTATGCAAGTCTTCATTACAAAAGAAGTATATCCATAATTAATATCTTGTCATTTAACCCTTTTTCTATACTCCTGTTTCTATACTAGGAAAGTCAGCTTAAACGAAAAGAAAAATCACGCCAACTCCCAAGTGACACTAGGGCATGAGAAATTCATTGGTTATACTCTTAGAATGCCTCATAACCTGATTTCCAATTAATAGTATCACCAATTGGTAGTAAATAAATTCCAAGCGTCAGTTCAACTCTTTCATACTTGAGGTTTTTTAAAGCCAAATTCTATAATCCAATACATATATTGCTCATGGAAACCAATTTCCATGCGCATTCTTAATACATATAACAAGTTTTATCCAAGATACACCTCCACTATTCCGCTTATGCAATAAATATCTCACCTTCATATGAGATTCCAAACTTCTAATAAAAGATATGTGCGACATACCACATGAAGCAGATCTCCCTAGAAATCACAACTAAAGGAAACTCTACACTGTGTTTTATCATATAAATACCACTCCAGCATCAGCTGTAGGGAACACAATTTCAACATTTTTAATGTAAAGTACCATACAACTTCAGGAACAATACCTCAACAAAGATAATGCTCAAACCATAATATATTTCCTACATTCTGACCCAAGGGTGATACTTCTCAATGGAAAGGATCTTCAAAATTCTCTTCTTGGTACTTCTGCTGATGCATCATTCAACCTTAAATTCCTGTTCTAATCCTACTACCTGTGTCACATATGTCCTCCTCAACAAGACTCTCTAGCCAATAACATATCCGGCTGAACCATCTCGAATGGTTCTATGTCAATCTCTATTCTCTAATAATAATACTTTAGGCTTTTGCCTGCATGTACTCAATTCCAACTCTAAATAGTTTAAATTCAAAATCATAATTATTTCTAACAGCTTAGGACTAGTTTTTCTTTGCTATAAATTGCTAGGATTTTTTAAAAAAAATTAAAAGAGTTTTGAATTTATTTATTTTACAAATTTAAAATTTAAAATTCAAATTTGAAATTTAAAATTTAAAATTTAAAAATCTTGAAAATTTTTGATTTTTAAAAAATTCAATATTTTGAAAATTAACTTCAAATTTAAATTAGCTGAGTTAATTTTTTTTAGTGGTTATTTTATTTATTGCAAGTAGTTTCTAGATTCAAATTTTTGAATTTAAATTCAAAATCTAGAAATTATTTGAAAAATCACTAATTTAAAAACTCAAACTATGATGTTGAACCTTCAAATTTGTGTTGTGCAGAACCAATTAAGCAATCAACACTCTTATAAAAATGGATTCAAATAACCTTAGTGCGATCAAATCAGAAAATTTAGCAGATTATTTTTAGAAGGTGGCAAAACCAAGTGAAATACTGGCTTATAAAATTTTCAAATCCTAAATCCATTTTTCAACCAAGTTTCTCTAGCCCAGTTGAGATTTCCTCCACCTCAACATCAAAAATTTCCCAAGAAATAGATTTTCATTGTAAACATAAAATTCTACGTGCCCTTTCAAATAACCTCTATGATATTTACCTTCCCAGCATAAGGAACTATGCGATGCCTTTAAAGTTGAGTATAGGATGGATGATGATAGTCTAGACCGGTTCACCATCTCAAAATTCTGAAAGTATGTAATGGTGAATTCCAAACCCATCAGTATTCAAATTCATGAATTCCAAGATCTCTTAGGAAGGCTGAGTTGACTGATTGTACTTTTATAAGGTCTAAGCCTTAGCTGATGCCCTTCCATCTTCTTAGTCAACCTTTTCACAAGAGCTAAGCTACAAGCAAGGTGACTTGACCCCGATAGAAGTAATTAATTCTATTAGGATTGATGAAGAACATCGGCTTAAACTCAAGCAAAAGCCTGATTTTGGACCCAAGATCCATCTAACCGAGTCAAGTTTTTTGGCTGGGCTGGGTTAAGGATTTTTGGCCCGCAGACAAGCCCGGCATGGCCCATAAGGGCCTGGGTCAGGCCCGACACAGCCCACAAGTGCCAGCACGGTGCGATTAGCGCGGCTTCAGCCTCGACAAGACACGTGCCTTGAGGAACGCGGTTTCAGCCATCGCTTTATTAAATAAGTGCTGGGACAAGGAACTAAACTCCCTTTAAAGCTACCATCTCCCTGATTTCTCTCTCCCTCCTATTTTGTCTCCTAAAATTCTATTGATTCCGAGTCGATGATCATGCCATAAAACTCTAGTCGATGCTAGAATCGGAACCTTTCGAGATGGCCAACAGCTACTTGGCGGTGGAGCCCTGGATGACCAGGATCTCCGGCGCCTTCGCCCGCACCGGCAAAAACGAAGCCCTCACCAGAGCCCTCCAAATCTCCCTCTCCGGCGACTCCTCGTCCTTCCCCGCCGCCATCGCCGCCTCTTCCCTCCACCTCCCCGCCGCAGATCTTGAATCTCCTTCGACTCGCCGACGAAAGCCCCTCCCCTGCTCCCCCGCCGGCAAGGTCTCGAAGCGGAAGTCCCGCCCGTCAAAGCGGAAGTTTCACCTTGTCGAAGCGGACGCCGACAACCTACATCAACGCCGATCCAATCAACTTCCGCCAGATGGTCCAACAAGTGACCGGCATTCACCTCGGTGACACCCACAAGTGCCTGCCACGGCTTGCCACCCCACGGGCCTAGGGTCGTGCTGGGCTTGGACTTTAGATTAAGCGAACCGTGCCAGGCATGGCCCGTTTAGTCTGTGGCCCGATGGGCCTGGCATGGCCCAATGCCCAAGTAATTCTTCATGAAGTATTGTTCGTTCCTTGTGTTGAAGAAATTTGACTAGTTGATCTCTTCTTGTATCTAAAGAATATAAAATTATTTCAGAATCAAATAAAGTTATAATCACTTGTAATAACAAATTTGTTACAAAAAGCTTTGTTTCTAAAGGTCTTTTCAAATTAAATGTAGTCTTCAAATTATCTAATAAAAGTACTCTTATTTTCAATATTGTTACTTTAAATGTCTCGCATGATAGACTTGGTTATGTGAACTTTGATCATATTCAACACATAACAAATCTTAATCTGATTCCTAAAATTTATATTGACAGAAAGATCAAGTGTGAGATTTGTATTCAAGCCAAAAACATTAAAAAACCTTTTAAATTAGTAAATAAGAGCTCAACCATTCTTAATTTGGTCCATAGCAATGTGTGTGCCTCTACCAAGTTACCTACTCGAAGAGAAAGTAGTTACTTTGTAGCGTTTATTGATGACTTCTTCGATATTCTCACACCTATTTGATTAAATCTAAGGATGAAGTCTTAAATAAGTTTAAGATCTATAAGGCAAAAGCTGAAACCCAAATTCAGAAAAACCTTAAAAGACTTAAGTCAGACCAAGGCGCCGAGTATACCTCAAATGAAATGACCCCATTTTGCCAAAAACATGAAGTTATTCATAAGATTATACCACCATACTCTTCTCAGTCCAGTGGTTTAGCTGAACAAAAAAATCGTACCTCATTGGATATGGTTAACTCAATATTAATCAGTAATCAGTTTAGGTGCACCTAAGAACTTATGGTGGAAAGCCCTCTTACTTGTTATACCCTAAATAGGATACCCTTTAAGGACAATACTAAAACACCTTTTGAACTTTGAAAAGGTAGAACACCTAGGCTATATTATCTTAAAGTGTGAGGGTGCCTAGCTAAGGTAGGTATACCTGAACCCAAGAGAAGAAAGAACCTAAAATCATAAATGCTATCTTTATAGGCTAGTCCTTAGCTATTGAAAATAATTATGATTCTAAATTTAAACTGTTCAAAAATTGCTAAAATTCAAATATAAAAAGTTAAATGCAAATATTTAAATTAAAAAAAAGTTGAAAACTGTGCCTGGATCGAGGCGTATTAGAAACCGCCCTAAGAACTAATTTTCATCCCTTCGTGCAAGTTGTAAATGATATGTCCGCAACGTATGACCCGGCTCGATTGAAACCTTCTACCATGAGCATGACCGCATAAAGGTGGTGCTACCCAACGACTCCTTCAGATGCTCAAGGAAAAATCAGCAAAGAAAAAAAATAATAATAAAGAAAAGATTCTTTGATTGAAATACATTCAATTTGGATCCTTGAGCCTATTTACACACTCAGTCCAGAGTAGATCTTTAACACGACCGATTGCGAACGTTGCTTGTGGCGTTCACGAGCGGTCGCGACGTATACCCACAGCTATCATTTGGATCCGCACGACAAAGCCAACCTTACAATTGATCAAGAAGTTTTGCACTTGGTATTCAACAATCATTGATACTCCACAACATGAATCTCCTCACAAGCATCGTTTTGGTCTTAAGGAGGTATCTCGTCTATCATTTGGTCCTTTAATTATTGGTAACAGCAACTAATAACGTGGGACTTTAATATGACCATAAAGGATGATTTTATACTATCAGTCAAAATGTTGCATACTTAGTCTTTCTCCTCATTGTCGGACCATTCATCTCAAGAGTAAAGCCTACTTTAAGAATGAGAGCCAAGATGATGAAAATGATCCATCAACTGGCCTTTTCCTCCTTAGCCTGGCAGCATTCTCAGCACAATTCTGATTCAAACTGCACTCCATGCACCAACTCTGTCAAAATTATGTTTAGAAGCATCCTCCAAAACTCTAACCCATCATTCACCATTGTCAATTGTCACTGACACATCAACGATAAATAACAATATTCAGGGTGGCATCTATTCAACATCTATAACAAACAGAGATTATAGGCTTGATGCTGATTGCCAAACTACCACCCCATCCCTAGTATTTGTATCATTACTTCCACCACATTACATGTTCTCCTAGTAATATGAGTACCTTGAGAAAGCCCCATGCAATATCATGAAAACTCTAAAAATGCATCCCTTATTCAGAAAATATGTCCATTTAATTTTAATTTGCCAAGTAATGTTTTACAAAAGGGTATAATCAAGAGAAGTAGATCAGCTTTAAAGGGACATTTGCCAATATGCATGCAAAGTCTCTTGACAAAGAAAACTAGCACTGGACCCAAACTTGTCATCAGCTTGTCTGATCGCAATCATCCTTGAATACTTGTTCCTCTTCAATGGCTCATATGCATAACACCTGCCTGCCTGCCAGCCTGATGAAGATACTAGTAAGAACAGTCAACATCTCTTCTACATCCAAAAGACTTCATCCTGTACTCTAAAATGTATCATTTCCAGATCAAAAAACAATCCCTAGTATATCCTCCTTCCAATATCTTGATCAGATTCCTATGCATAGAAAAAAACCTCAATGGTCAACCTTGGAGAGCAAACGTTCAATTACCCAAAAACATGGTCACCTTTTTTTCCCCTTGCTATGCATTCGTGGAGTTGGACCTAACTCTAGGAACGTCAAAGAATAACAAAATACAGGAGCTATAAAGAGTCTGCATATAACCCATTCAGTAATAGAGCCATACATAAAGAAGACTGATGAATATCTAACATCTATTTTACAGCATGGTCCAGACAAAGAAATGCAGAATCCATCATATATTATATCGATGTCACAAAACAGCATTAGAACACCCAACATCCAATAATGACTGAAAGACCACAGATATTGGCAGCTGAAATTTTTTCATCAAATATATGCCTTTTGTAAACAAGGAGAGGATAGTCAAACAAATGGAAAGTAATAAAACACGTTATGAAGTATGAGAAATGTATAAGAAAATGACATCAAATGTATAAAAAATTTCACCTAAAATCCCTGGCCTTCATTCAACAATAGAATATTGCCTAACTTTCCAGTGAAAAACATGAAGCCAAGCAAAGGCTACATAAAACTAGATGCATCCTATTCTATAAAGAAAACAAAAGTGAGATATATGCGGTCCCATATCCACTGCTTGTGTTAACCAATAAATGAATAACTCAACTCAACTCAATTAAGCCTTAATCCTAAAGTAGGGTTGGATACATGAATCCTTGTCCTACATCTCGCTCGGTTTATGATTATACATTCAAAGATATGTTAAGATATCATGTCTTTCTTTACTACTTCATCCTATATAATTTTTGTTCTATCTCTAAACCTTTTTTCTTTTATATGTATCTAATCACTCGTTTATGCCTGTGCATCCTTTGACAAACATTATACATGTCCAAACTCTCTAAATTGTTTCCTTAATTTGTCTTTAATTGATATTACATCCATCTTTATGAATTATTTTATTTATGATTCTATCTGTTCTTATATTATCATACATGCATCTCAAAATTCTCATTTTACCAATACTCATCAAGCACATAAATTATTTTCAAACTGCCCGGCATTCCATAGAATAAAGCATTTTTAGTCATATAACTATCCTATAAAATTTTATCTTCAATTCAGCGAGTATCCTATAATTACATTATATCCTAGTTGCACTACTACATTTTATCTAACTTATTTTAATCCTATAAATAATATCATCTTCAATACATCTTTCTGATAAATGATCGATCCTAATACTAAAAATAATCACTCCTAGAGAATTTATGATCCTCAATTTTTACTCCACCTTCATCTCTTTTTCTGATTTTTCTAAAACAACATTTCATATGTTCTATTTTGATCCTACTTTACATAAAATTCTTGGACTTAATGCACCACATAATGTTAACATGCAATTAACCCCAACCTTAGTTTCCTCTGCTAGAATTATATCATTTAGAAATAGCATATATCAAGAAGCATTATCCTAAATAAACCTAATAAGCCCCTCCATAATTAGCATGTTATAATTAAAAACTTACTGATAATACCACTAGTAGTTCTTACACTAGTAATTGCTTTATTGCATATATCTTTAATTGCATTAACATATATAATGGAGATTTTTTTTAAACACCAATCATAAAACTTTTATGAAAATTTTATCATATATTTTCTCTAAATCAAGGTTTAAATCTCATGAGACGAAGTGTCCCAGGAATTCCTAGGAATGAGATGCTCCAAGTCCCATCCCATCTTGATCCTTGACCCAGTCAAGTATTCTACCACTTGCTTGAGATGCTTTTTTTCTTTAAAAAAATCAGTCTTGAAATCTCTCTAGGACAAGAAATCTCGGCCGTCTCGGCTTCCGTCCCATCGAAACTTGAATTACTGCTCTAAATCAATAAAAACTATATAAAGTTCCTATTTTTTCTCTATATTTCTTCATTAAATTTTAAAAAGAGAAATAGCTTTCATAGCCAACTTTTCTAGCATAAAATCAAATCAATTCTCTAATATTCTTTATTATATCCCAATATATACTCAGCCAAATTCTTTTCTTAGTATGGCTCACAAATTCAATGCCACAATAATTAGAATAATTTGAATATCACATCTATTTTATATATTAGCATTATAGTGATCTTCTCCATTCATCAACATCCTCTTATTTTTTAAAAAATTTTATTAAATAAATTAATCAACTAATTCACACGTCACCCAATGCTTCCAAACTTAAATAAGAGTTTTATCAAGTTCAACAACTATTTTTATCTTCATTTCTTTCGTAATCTTCCTTACCTCAAATACTTCAAGTTTACATTTATACTTAATATCCTATATTCAATGAAACTAATAAGACATTCTAAATCACCCACATGGCTTTTATTAAATAGTTTATCAAAATAATATCTTCATTTTTCTTTTTTGGATCACCTTTTCCTTAACCAAAAATTTTATCTTTATGTTTAACACATTTAACCTGGATCCGGTCACTAATTTTCCTTGAAATAAGCAATGAAATTGAAGTATAGAAAATAATAATAGTAGTAATAGTAACTTAAATAGTACCTAAAACTGCATTCTTTCTAACGCTTACAAAGACCCGCTTAAAAAGTAACTGCACTTTCAGAATACCGTTTTCTTGATAAAAAATAACCATAAACTAATTCTAGTATTAAGCTACACTCGCTGTTTCTCTAGTAAGACGTAGCATGTCTAAGGCATACTCCAAGCCTACCATGGACTACTTTAATCAACTTAAAAAGGGGAAAAAGAAACAGAAGGACCAAATTGCGCCGTAAAGTAAAACTTTGCAATCGAATATAGTTTTTTTTTTAACCCCGAGTATCAAACTAGAGACTCACCCACTAGCATCAGCAATCTCCCTGGAGATCTTCATCTTCTTGGTAGTCCCCTTGTATAAATCCTCAAGACTGCACGGCAGCCGGTTCTCGATAGGCGCCGCCTTCTGCGGCCGCTGCGAGTGCATCGCCGACCCCTCCCCGCCGAAGGCCGATCCGAAGAAGTCATCTCCGAATACCCCACCGCCGAACCTCGATCCGCCCCTCATCCCACTGCCACCGCCCATGCCCCCAAAGGGGCTGGAGAACCCAAAGAACTCCGCGAATATATCGTCCGCATTCCTGGGGTTGAATCGGAACACACCGGGCCCATCCCCACCGGAGTAGAAGGAGGTCCCGCCGGGCGCCGGCGGCGGGACCTGCCCCTTGAGCCCCTCCTCGCCGTACTGGTCGTAGATCGCCCGCTTCTGTGGATCGCTCAAGACCTAGAAAACAGAGACGACGATAAATAAGATCCGATCTCTTTGCGATTGAGATTCCGTTCTGGGACGGGACTTGGGGGAGATGGTACCTCGTAGGCTTCGGAGATCTCTTTGAACTTGGCCTCGGCCTCCTTCTTGCTGGTGGGGTTCTTGTCGGGGTGCCATTTCATGGCGAGCTTGCGATACGCCTTCTTGAGGTCATCGTCCTTGGCGTTCTTGTCCACCTGGAGAATCTTGTAGTAATCAACGCCCATATCGTCACAATTCCTCTGCCTTCAACTAGCCTCTTCCTCTCGTTCTCCTCGCTCGCCGCTGCGTGCGAGCGATGGTGGTGATTGGCTGTTGTTTCTCTTGCGGCTTATTCTCTCTTTCCCTGCTTGCGTGTGAGGAATGGGAGTGGGAGAAACCTCTAGAAGAGATGAATGACAGGTGGGAAGGCCGTGGAAGGCTCGAGAGGGTCCAACTTCGCTTGGGTTAGGTGGAGGCCAAGCGAACGTGAATTGCGTCGAGTTGGGACAGCAGTTGATTGCACTTAGATTCCATTATCTGGTCCATAGAACTTTCTTAGCATACCTTCTTAACTGGTCTATATATATATATATATATATATATATATATATATTCATTTCAATTTGCATCAGAATATTAATGGTGAGCCTTGAGCATCATTTTGGATGCTAGCTAATGGATATGCATGCAGCGTTTTACCATTCTCCTATGGGGGGAGATGGCCAAGGTTGGGATCGACGGAAGCTAAGAAAAGGGAAGTATCGTGCTTTTACGTATATCCATGATTCAATAAAATAATAAAATTAAATATTTTTATAAAAATAATAGTGAAATTATATTTTGAAATTTTAAATTTAAAAGAATATCATTTTAATTCATAAACTTCAAAAAGTTACAAAATTTTTTTATTATTAGTTGATACTTGCTATTAAAACAGAATAATGCCATAAGCAACTCATTTATCTCGCATTTGATATATCCTTCACCTCCCACGGTAAAAAAAAATAAGAGAGAAAAAAGAGAAAGTATGGAAGAGAAAAGATGACGTGAAAGGGGGCCATGAAAGAAAATTTCGATTAAAAAGGAGAGAAATAAAAGATTTTTTACGATCAACATTTTTTTAATTAAAAGTTATAATTTTTATTAGAAAGTGAAAATTTAAAGGATAATTATTTATAAAACATGTTTTACATCCAATGGTCTCATGTTGATTTCATTTTTTCTAAGTGATATTTTTTTACTATAATTTAGTTGTTTTTATTCCATTCTTCTATTGAAATCCATATATATTGGATGAGCATATATATATATATATTTGTGATCTTTGGCATTGCTAGAAAATTTTGTAACTCTATTATTGATATGAATAGTGGAAGATTTTTTTAGTCTAGCTTTTATGGTTTTTCTCTTCACATTAAAAGATTTTTCATAATAAATCTTCAAGTCTCATGATTATATTTTCTTAGTTTTGTATATTATTTCATGGTTACATATAAAAATTGAAAGAAACTTTAGATGTTCCAATAGTGATATCAGAGCCAAGCTTCTACCTTGATCATTATGCGCAAAACAAGATGAATGTGAGCACCAAAAGTTATATGATTAGTTTGAATGAAGAGAACTATATGATTTGGAAAGCTAAGATCTGCATAGATCATTTTGGACTAGTTGAAGGAGAAAAAGCCAAGCCAAAAAAGATGGCAGATAAAGAATAGAAGAAACTAAATCGCAAAGCTATGGATCATATTTGGTAATAGATGGATGATAATATTTTTTGTATTGCTAATGAAATATTAGCACAAGCCATATGAAAGAAATTGGAAGACCTTACGAGAGAAAGACAGTAGGAAATAAGGCTTTTATCATAAGCAAGGTATTAAATTTAAAGTATAAGGACGTTAAATCTATTGTATAGCATCTAAATAAAATGAAAAGCATTGTTAATCAATTGACTACAATAAAAATGCCACTAGATGATGAACTTTAGGCTCTTTTATTATTAAGTTCTTGCTAAACAGTTAGGAGACCTTGGTGGTGTCTCTCAGCAACTTAGCATCAATAGAGTTGTTAGCATAAGCCTAATTACTTTTAGCTTATTGAATGAAGAAACTAAAATAAAATCATTGGGGGCCTCTCATTCCCAAGCACTCATCGTGGAGAAATATGGTCGAAATAAAAGCAGAAAGATTCAAGATCATGAAAAGTTCAGAGAAAGATCTAAGTGAATGAAAGATATTGAATGCAAAGAGAGCACGGCAAATATAAAAAAGTATAGAAAGAAGAAGCTAGTGAAGAAAAAAAAGAAGGAAAAAGAAATAAGTGCAGTGATATTGGATAGTAATGTTAATATCTTGGTAGCTTCTGATGCAGATTACCTTCTAACAAATAATGCAAAAACAAATT
The DNA here is from genome assembly GCA_900491605.1 of Calamus simplicifolius. NCBI lineage: Eukaryota > Viridiplantae > Streptophyta > Magnoliopsida > Arecales > Arecaceae > Calamus > Calamus simplicifolius. The sequence continues at coordinate 126,097 of UESW01005070.1, read as the reverse complement.
AAGTTGTTGATAGTAGAGCATCCTTCCATGCTACTCTTCATATTAATTATTTCTCATCTTTCCAATGAGGTAATTTTGGAGTTGTAAAGATAGAAAACAAAGGTATTTCTCAAACTGAAGAAAAAAGTGATATTGTGATCAGAACAAGTCTCGGGCATAGAATGATTCTTAAATATGTTAGATATGTTTTTGACTTACAATTTAATTTGATTTCAGTCAATATCTTTGATGGAAATGGTTTTGAGAGTTATTTTGGTAATAGAAGATGAAAATAATAAAAGGTTCATTTGTTATTACTAGAGGAACAAAACTTTGCACCATCTATAAAACTGATATGCAGGTTCTCTAAAGAGATTTGAACATTGCTTCAAAGGATATTTCTTTAGTTCTATAGTATAGGAGCCTTAGGCACATAAGCCAAAAGGGCATAGGATTTTAACAAAGAAAAACTTTCTTCCCAAAGGCATACATATCATTCCATATGATCATTGGTTATTTAGCCAGCAACGTAGATTTTTCTTTATTAGAAACATTTCTAGAAAACACACTAAGCAATTTGCACCATAGAAGTTAAAACAATTGGGGATGCACTATATTTTATTATATTCATAAATGATGCATTAAGAAAGGCATGAAGTTATACCATAAAAACCAAAGATGAAGTTCTTAGGATTTTTCAAAAATTTCAAGCCAGCGAGCGAGTGCTCCGGCATCTGTCTGTTGGCTATCTTTAAGATTCATGCGCGGCCCCTATCTGTTGATCTCCGGTGATCGTCTTCGCCTCCAGCTGTGGCTCTTTTAGAGGTTTCTTCTTTTGCTGTCCCCTTGCCTTCTATGGCGCCTGATGGGGATGCGGGGGCTTGTGTTGCTGGGCAGAAGACGGGCACGACTGGGTTCTTCTGGGTTTCGTCGTCTCCATCACCGGCTGAAGTTTCAAGACTGGAGTCCGTGTTTCCGGAGGTGGTTAATGTTCCGGTGGACGAGCTGAAGACTGAGATGGTGGAATGGCAGATGCGAGCTATCATTGCTCGATCGTTCCAGAAATGGGTTTCGGCGGAGGCATTTGTTAGGAGTTTCGCCGTGCCAGAATTCAGGGGGAAATAAGCCTATTAGCTTGGCATTTCGATGCCACATATTCCGTTTTGAAGACCCAAATGCTGCTGAATTGGTGATGAATCGTCCATGGGTCATTAACGGGCAGATTATCGCAATGGAACGGTGGAAGCCGGAGTTTGTTCCGACTGTGGATGCCTTCCCCTTAGCCCTGGTCTAGCTGCGATTACCGAACCTTCCATTGGAATTTTGGAAGGAGGATTTCCTCAGGGATCACTGAGTCTGCAGACCAATTCCACTGTGTTGATTCGACTTTGGCCAAAAGCAGAGGAGGATTTGCCAGAATTTGTCTGCGGGTGGATCTTCGGCATCCTCTTCGGCCGGGAACCCGTGTACAGGGCATCAACCTTCCCTTTTGGCAGCAGTTTGTTTATGAATTTCTGGAAGGATTCTACTTTAGCTGTGGATCGCTTCACTTGGAGGGGCCTTGCTCTGAGCCGGCTGGGTCATTCAAGGAGGCTGAATCTTCATCCCCTGTTTTTGGATCTTGGTTGACTGCTGTTCGTCAACGCCGGGATGTCCCTGGAGCTATGAGGGAGGTGAGGAAGAAGCCTATTATGAAGCCTGCTTCTGTAGCTTCTGGCAGTGATTCCGCGTCCCAGCTGATTCAGGAGAAGCATCGCTCGGCGGCTGGCGAGGCAGACGTGTGAAGTTTGCCGGTTAAGGTTGCTCGCCGGAAAGTGCCCCCGCTGTCGAAGATGGTGATTGTCTCTGATCAAGGCTCGGCTGGCTCTGGTGGTGAGGTGCATAAGGGGAAGACTGTGCCCTCTTCAGTTCTTGAGGCCGTGCCGGTTTTTTCTTCCCGTGCCGGTCCTGTAGCTCCTGAGAAGATTAAGCTGCTGGGTAAATTGAAGAGCAATGCTGAAGTTGGGTCCATTCATGTTCAGCCAAATGCAAACCCTTTTGCATCTTATGGATTGGGTGTGGTTTGTGGCAATGATCAGGGCAGTGGGGATGCTTTTCCTGGCCCCCTGAAAAGGGCTAGACCTGTTGAGTGCCCTGCTCCAAGAACTATCTCCAAAGTTGTGAAAAGGAAGGGCAAAGGTAAAGTTCCTTTGCCAAAAAGTATCGAGACGGCTCATTATTTTCCAGCCAATATGTCACTACCACATTGCTCTCATGAAGATGGTCAGGAGGTGAGTCAGCCCAGCGCTGGATTGAATGTCGGTTTGACTGTGGCGAATCAGTTGAAGAAACTATGAGTCGGCACTCAGACTCACTATCATCGGCGCAGTCTATTCGGCCTACTATTTTAGAGTTGTTTCGAATAGACTGAAGGCTGATTCATTAATGATGACTGATGGGGGCACCCTTGCTAGTGAGTGCCTTCCTGATATGGTTATGGTGGAGGACCAGGGAGGGGTCCCAGTTTCCTCCAGTATTAAATGAAGATTCTAATATGGAATACTCGAGGAGCTCGAAAGCCTTCCTTTCGATCCTCGTTTAATAGATTGATGCAATTATATAATTTTGATATATGTGTGCGTTGGAAACTAGGTTGTCTGGTGATACTTTGGCCCGACTTCGGAGACAGATTTCCCGTCTTGGTCTTCGTATGCGGTGGAGGCTGAAGGTATGTCTGGGGGTATATTGGCCATCTGGCATGATTCTGTTGTTTCGGTTGAGGCTTTTTATCAGTGTAACCAGCAGATTGGTCTTCTTATCTCTATGGGGTCCTCTGACCCCTGGCTGCTGTCGGCTGTTTATGCCAGCACGGATTACAGAGAGAGGCGGATCCTTTGGGCTGAGCTGCTTTCCCTCCTTGATCAAGGTCTCCCTACCATTGTTGCGGGAGATTTTAACTGTATCACTGAGGCCAATGAAAAACATGGGGGCAGACGGGTTTCGGCCTTAGCTGATATTAATGAATTTAAATCTTTTATAGGGTCCTCTGGATTATTGGATTTGGGGTATTCTGGGACCCAATTTACTTGGTGTAATAATCGTCAGGGCTCAGCTCGTGTTTGGGAGAGACTCGACAGAGCTTTGGCTACGGCCCAGTGGCTTCATAAGCATCCTGCGGCTTCAGTATCTCACCTGCCCAGGATTGCTTCAGACCACTGCCCCATTTTGATTTCTACTGAGGCTGATCAGTATCAGCGTAGACAGTTTAGATTTGAGCATTTCTGGACAGTCCATTCTGGGGCTCGGTCCATTATTACTCAAATTTGGCATCTTTCTATCAGGGGCAATGCTATTTATCATCTTTCTCGTCGTCTGATGCTGGCCAGACGCCGTCTTTCCAAATGGAATAGGATTGAAGTGGGGAATTTGGATAGACAGATTGATCTGGTGGAAGCCGATATTACTGCTCTGCATGGTAAGGATGACCTGGAGGGATTTCTATTGGATTCGGACCTTTTCTCTCTGCGGGATTTGCTTGCTCGTCACCACTCTCTGCTTCGCCAGCAGGAGATGTACTGGAGACAGAGGTCTAGGATTCAGTGGATCTGTGAGGGGGATCGTAATACCAGATTCTTCCATCAGGCTACCTTAAAGTGTCGGGCCGTGAACAGATTTGGAGACTAGTTGATGCGGAGGGGTATGGTCAGGAGGATCACCACTCTATTCGGGATATGCTTCTCCATTTCTTTCAATCCAGATGGGCTGATTCCACTGGTGATGGGGATCCGGTGGTCAGGGTTCCTGATTCCAGAAGGGTATCCTCACAGGAAAATGAAAAGTTGTGTAGACCGTTCACTGCTGAGGAGATTCGGGTGGCCCTATGGGAGCTTGGTCCGGACAAGGCCCCAGGGCCTGATGGATTTCCGCCTCTATTTTATCGCCACTATTGGGACATAGTTGGTCAAGAGGTGATTCAGGCGATTCAAATTGTCTTCCAATTGAAGCAAATTCCCTTGGAATGGAACCGGACACTTGTCACGTTGGTGCCCAAGCGGTCCGACGCCTCTCTTCGCAGCATTTCAGACCTATCAGCCTTTGCACTACTCTGTATAAAGTTTGTGCTCGCCTCTTCGTTGGCCGTCTTCGGCTTGTGATCCCCCGTCTTATCTCTATAGAGCAGGGGGCTTTTATTCGAGGGCGTTCTATTTCGGATAACGTCCTCATTGCTCAGGAATTCATGCATGATCTTCAAAGAGCCCCAGTAGAAGGAGTCTCATGGCGTGAAGCTTGATATGGAGAGAGCTTATGACAAACTGAGCTGGGCCTTTTTGAAGCGCTCTCTTCAGGAGTTTGGGTTTGATGACCTTTTTATTGAGTGGATTATGGCATGTATTCTGAGGCCTTCCTTTTCTCTGCTCATCAATGGGAGCCCTATTGAGTTTTTCCACTCTTCTGTGGGATTGAGACAGGGGTGCCCTTTATCCCCCTTGTTATTTATTCTTGCTGCGGACGATCTTTCTCGTGCTTTTCATCTGGCTCAACAGGAGCATCGGATTGTCCCGTTCATGGCTGGGAGAGAGGGCCCTTTGATTTCTCATCTTCTTTTCGCTGATGATTGTATTCTTTTGGGGCAGGCTTCCATTGATAATGCTGCTTCTTTTCATTCTATTCTGCAGCGTTATTGTCAGCGTCAGGTCAGAGGGTTAATTTTCTTAAGTCATCTATCTGCTTCAGCCCAAAGACCCCTAGATCTACTAGGGATGCCATTATGGAGTTATCAGGTATCACTTCTCGGACGGATCGCTTTATGTATTTGGGGATCCCCATTACTGGCAGACGGGCTCGCTGTTCTGACTATGTAGAGATTGAGCAACGGGTTCGATAGCGTATTGAGGGTGGCAGGTGACCAGTCTTTCCATGATGGCTAGGGTCACCATCATTCGTTCTGTCCTTTCTTCTCTTCTTGTGTATCTCCTTTCGAATGCTGTCATGCCGATCACTTGTCTGAGGAGGATTGAGATGCTTCAGAGATTTTCTTTGGGCTTCTATGCAGGAGGGACATGGTATTCACCTATTATCCTGGGACAGGGTCTGCATGCCTATTAATGAAGGTGGACTGGGGATTCAGTCTTTGATTGTTAGAAGAGAAGCTCTTCTTGCCAAACATGCCTTGCGCTTCCTTCTAGAGCCTCAGAGCTTATGGAGTTCTGTGATGCATGCGAGATACGGTGATTGGGTTTCTGGTTCGATTATTATGCCGCCCCGGGGATCTTCATCCTATTGGAAGGAGATTTGTAGACATAGTCAGCCTATTCTGCACAATATCTCTTGGATGATTGGTGATGGTTTTTCGATTGATGTCGTCAATGATACCTGGATTTTCGAGCTCCCTCTTATGCGGTGGCCCTCCTTTATCAATATGGATGTTCCCCCCAATCTTAGGGTTAAGGATTTGATTTCCTTAAACCCCACTCATGGCACATACCCACGGTGACCCTTTTTTTGGGGAGGAGCTTTCTCGTCGGATTCTCTCGTTGCCTCTTTTACCTGGTTGCTCTGCTGATTCCAGGGTTTGGCAGCGATCTTGTCTTCCCAAGGCCCCCATTAGGGATCTTATGGACATATTCAGGCCGCAGGCTCAGCGTACGGAGGATGCAGTCTGGATTTGGAAGCTTCCTGTTCTCCCCAGGGTTCAGCTATTCATTTGGAAGCTTCTTTGGGACTGCCTTCCTACTTGTCTCCTTCTATCTCGGAGGGTCTGTCTATTTAGCCGATCTGTCCTCTATTAGGCAGGTGGAGGAATCTGTGGACCATGCTATATTTCGCTGTTCCAGAGCGAGAAGGATATGGGTTCTTATGGGCTATCCTAGGGACCTGGAGGCTATGGCTTTCTCGCGATCATCTTTCTTTCAGGACATCAGGTGCGGTCCTTTGAGTAAGCGTGGTCTTTGGTTGTCACTGCTTATTATATATGGCTGTCGAGGAATCAGATCATATTCTCCAACGACAGGTTTTCTTATCACAGGATTGTGAGACAGATTAGATTATTGGCTTCGGACTGTGCCCGCGGCTTTCATGATGATTTTGACTCCTCTGGCCTCTGGGGCTCCCCTGCTATCCCGACAACGAACCGGCGTACGGTTTTCTTCTCTTGGGAGCCCCCCTCCAGGGTATGTCAAAATTAACTTTGATGGGGTGTCCGAGATAGAGCTGCTGGATCTGCTTTCATCATTCGGGGACCGATGGGTGATCTTTTGGCGCGGGTGGCTTTGGTTCCTGGACTCAACAGTTCCTATGACGGAGCTCTGCTGCTTGGGCGGGTCTTTCGTATGCTGTAGGATTCTCCATGCTCATAGGATTATGATTGAGGGGGATTCTATGACTGTCATTTCTTGGTTATTGAAGGAAAGCTGCTTAGATGGTACCTCAAATCCGATTCTAGGGACTGTTGGTCTATGTTGCGGGAGGTTGATTCTGTCCAGATCTGCCACATTTATCGTGAGGCCAACTCGGCGGCGGACTGGGTGGCTGCCTTTACTGCTCAGTATGCGGGTCCATGGATTTGGAAGCCAGGCGACCCCTGTCCTATCCTTCTGCAGCAGATCTTATTTTCTGATGTATCTGGGCTGACTCATTCAAGAATTGTATGATCGCCCGTTTTGTAACAAAAAAAAAAATTTCAAGCCATGTTAGAAAATAAAAGAGGTAGATTTCTAATGTTTTTGCCTAATAGATGAGAATATACTTCTAACATGTTTAAGAATATTATTCTATACATGGAATTAGACATGAATTGACTACTCGTTTAACTCTTCAATAAAATAGGATAGCAGAAAGAATGAACTATAATATTGTAGAGAGAATAAGGTGTATGCTCTCATCAACAAAGCTGTCTAAGCCATTTTGGGGTGAGAACATGAAAACTGCATCTACCTAATTAATTTATCTACTTTATTTCTTTTGGAAGATGATATTCCCCAAAGAGTCTAGACTGATAAAGATGCCTTATGTTCTCATTTGCATGTTTTTTGTTGTAAAGTTTTTATGCATGTACCTGAGGAGAATAGGTCAAAGCTTGAGCTAAAGCATCCCGTGCATTTTCCATATCTTATTCTAGTCTCTTATTCCAGTCTATTATCTAGTCTCTTCTTCTATGTCAAATGTTGAAGAAGGGAGAGAAATTCATGAAGACCAAGGTGATGCTACTAGTGATGATGCACCCATTCATGTTAATGCTGGGCAAATTGATTAGTCTACTAAAAAATATAAAGAGGAGAAGAATACCTTCAAAACTGTATAACAAAGACTATGTGATGCTCATAGACGTTGGAGAGCCAGAGAACTATCAGAAAGCTCAGGTAGATAAAAATCAAAATATGTGAAAGAAAGCTATGCAAAAAGAAATAGATTCACTATATAAGAATCACACATATAAGTTAATAGAGCTGCTTAAGGAGAAGAAAGCTTTAAAAAATAAATGGCTCTATAAATTAAAGTAAGAGGTGACATAAAATAGATCAGATATAAAGTTAAATTGATAGTTAAAGAATTTAGGCAAAAAGAGGAGTTGATTTTGATAAAACCTTTTCTTCTATCATCGATTAGAGTTGTCCTAGGTCTAGTTGCCAACTTGACTTATAAGTAGAATAATTAAATGTCAAAATAACCTTTCTACATGGTTATCTAAAGAAAGAAATATATATATATATAACAACGAGAAGAATTCAAAATGAGAGATAAAGAGCACTTGGTTTGCAAGTTAAAAAAGAGCCTATATGAGATGAAATAGGTTTCAAAGCAATGGTTAAAATGTTTGATTCATTTACGATGAATCAAGACTATATGAGAGTATCTATAGACCATTGTGTTTATTTTAAAAAATTTCTTAATGGTGGTTTCGTTATTTTGACTACTGCATATTGATGATATGCTAGTCATTGGGCAAGATATTGGCTTGATTGGCAGGTTGAAGAAAGATCTTAGCAAATCTTTTGATATAAAAAAATTGAAATTAGCTAATAAAATTTTGAGGATGAGAATCTTATATGACAAAAAAGCCAAGAAGCTCTTATTGTTATAAGAAACTTATGTTAAATAAGTACTTGAAAGGTTTAATATGAAAGATGCCAAATCAATAAGCACATCTCTTATTAGCCATTTCAAATGGTGTTCTCAGCAGTGCTCTTCAAGTGAGAAGAAGAAGAAGAAAATAGAAAAAATCTCCTATGCCTCTGTGATAGGAAGTTTGATGCATACCACGATATGCACAAGGCCAAGCATAGCACATGAAATCGGTGCTGAGTAGGTATTTGTCAATCCAGAAAATAATATTTGAAAGCAGTAAATTAGATACAAAGGTATCTTAAAGGCTCATCAAAGGTTTATCTTTGTTTTGATGGTTCAAAACTTATTTTAGAAGGCTTCACAAATGCAAATTGAACAGAAGAATTAGATGGAAGAGAGTCTACTTCTGAATACTTATTCACATTCGCAGATGGAGCAATTTTATGGTAGTCTAAGTTATAAAGGTGCGTAACTCTCTTCACAATTAAAAAGGAATATATTGCAGCTATAGAAGTAAGAAAGAAGATGTTGTGGATGAAGAGATTTCTTGAAGAGTTAAGCTCGAAACATGACAGCTGTTGGCCTAGATGGCAACCCAAGAGGGGAGGAGAGTAAATTGGATTCTAAAAAAATTTTGGCACTTAAAAATAATTTCACAAAGTGAAAGTGTATAAGAATAAGTACAATGAGTGTGGTGCTAAGAATACAAAGCAGAATATAAAGATAGAGTAGAGAGAAAAAGAGACAAGCACGATAAACACAAAGATTTATAGTGATTTGGTATTAGCTACACCTACATCTACTCCCAAAGCAACTCTTGAGCCTACACTATAATCTTTCTGATTACAGCTGAGTTGTTTTACAAGCTCACAACTCAAACTTATTATTTTAACAATGGAATCACAACGAATCCAGCCAGTTTTCATAGGCTCACCAGCACATAACCTATCACAAGCTAACCTAGCTTGCACAAGGCTAATCCGCTTCACTTGATTCAATCACTTGATTGAATCAATAACCAAATGTTATAAGAGTAAGATTACAACAGATATAAAGCTTCTTAAATATGCAAATAAGCAATATAAACAAGATAGAAATAGAAGAACCTGATTTAGAGATTTCTGAAGTTGGCTTTTTTTCTTTTCTTCTTTTCCTCTTCTCCTCTTGAATGATCTTCCTCAAGATAGGATTGAAGCTTTGAAAGATTTATTGATGTAGAGGCTGTTGAAGAACTAGGGCTCTTTTTTTCTCTTTTTAATTTGATGAAAATCCTCAAAGTAGGCTTTTGAATGCTTTGGATTTCTCTAAACTCTTTTTCGAACACTTGGGATTTCAAATCTGAACGATTTCCCTTTGATTTTCTCTTTCTGTTCTTTCTTTTTCAAATGGTCAGAAGCTCCCTTTTATAATCTTCTTTTAATCCACTTTTTGATGAAAACTAGTCGTTAAATATACTTATGGATGTGTTTAGCACAAAAGAGGAAAGAGCCATTGAGATTTATTAGAAAAAAGATAACTTCTGGAGTCGTCTCTGATCCACATCTAAAATCCACCTCTGATATATTAGAGTTGCCTCTAATCTGGCCTAGAGTCGGCTTTAAGTCGGGATGTTCAAAATAGTAATATCAATCATCGTGGAGTCGGCTCTAACTTTTTATGGGATCGACACATCGCGTGCTAGAGTCGACTCTAACAAATGCGAAAGCCGGCTCTAATTGAATCCCAAAAAATACAGTCTTGTTTGACAATTAGAGTTTTCTCTAATTTATATAGGAGTCGGCTCTAATTTGATGCAGAAATGAGGTTCTCTATTTTTTTATTAGAGTCGGCTCTAATCTCTATAGGAGTCAGCTCTAATCCTTGCCGAAAGTACCAAACTATTTCAATACACTCCAGAGTCAGCTCTAATCCTTTTAGAGTAGGCTCTAATGTCTGAAACTTGACCCTGGACATTAGAATTGGATTTAAACTCAAATTTTCTTGAATTTTAATTAATTAAACACTTTAAATTCCTGAAACACTTAATCAAAATCATTAGTAACATAAGAGATATACTCATATAATTTTTGTTATTTATCAAAATTAATAATTGGGTCAACAATCTCTCTCTTTTTAATTAGGATAAAAACATTGAGTATATGCATAACCAATTAAAGCATAAATAGCAATTTAAATAGCTTCTTTAATCAAAGTAATAATAATCAAAATTTTATCATAACTATCTTGAGCAATTACTTCATTTCAACTATTTCAATAAATCAAAAGGATTTGTATTCAAATCTCAAAGCTCAAATAAGCTTCCCCTGAGTAAGATAGCTCCCCTATATGTGTGCATATTATTGAAGGTCCATATGTATGATGTGCATATACAACTCTTTCCCTTTTTTATCATCAACAAAAAGTCAAGGAAGCATGGGGTTTATCTAGCTCAGATTGAGATTTAAATCAATCAAAATAAGAATCAAACATCACAGAATTCACTCATTTTGCAAAGATCAAAACTGATTTCATTAAGTCATAAAATTTCATGCATTTCATTTATATCCATTGAGCATAAGAAGTGAAATACAAATTAAGTGAAGTACAAACTAAATGTGAAGTAAGCATAAAACAACAATATAATTTTAAGTTAAATCCTAAGTACAAGCTAGAGCAACTATTAGATTCTAACTATAGAATCCAAAACATATACTAAGATAAATTGATTGATTGGTCGAGTTGGAATTGGCTTGGATTGGCTTGGCTTGGATTAGCTGGAGAAGCAGGATGGGAAAAGATCATTTATTGAACTGATCTTCAGGATTCTCTTTAATTCAGCTAAGATTTCTCCCATGCCTCCCACTTGAGTCTTGCAAAAATCTTTTATCAAATTCTCAATCTTGGATGTAGCTTTTTCAATGTTCACTTGAAGTTTTGTAGTGAAATCAGAGTAGATATCAGAGTCATCTGCAATTCCTTTAAGTTTGTCCAATATATACTGCAACTCAGTTTTCAAACATTCAACAAATGAATTTATAGATTTTTTTATCTTTTCTACTCTTTCTTTCAAAGCATAAATCATATGCTTGATATTTAAGAACTGATCCCTGATATTCTCATTCAATCTTTCTTCTTGTTCAGCCAAAGCAGATTTTATTACCTCTTTAATTTGTAATAATTATTCTGATATGAAAACAGAAAAAATAGGAAAAGGTCCAGTAGAAGCTATCGGTGCTGGTGGAGGTGCTGAAGAAGAACTTGGTCCAGATGAAAGAACAGATGGTCCAGGAGCAGAGGGTCCAGTTGCTGAAGGTCCAGAGACCTTCTCGGCAATATCATCATCATCTCTGGTTGGTCTGTCAGGTTCTGGCAAGCCACCAAGTTGTCTCTTTTGCCACTAACCATTCAACTTTTTGAAGCCCATGTGGTGAAGAGTGGAGACGCTGTAGTAGTCAGTGTGCCTTAGCTTTTTCTGTGGCTTATTCTTCAAAATGTTCACCACTTGGCTTCAAAAGATCAGTGTTAAAACCATCCCATATGGTAGGGTAGACTTCTTATTTTCGGCCTCAGCCATGTACCCAATCATCATACCGGTTAAATTCAATGGATGTTCATTAAGTACATAGTCCATAACAATAACATCTCTTTCTGAAACATACTTAAATCTACCATTTTTTTGAAAATAAAATTTCGCTGTAAATATTGTGAAGTAGCCTTAATTTCAAAAATAACTGATTTGTCATAATTTCTTCAAAATCAGCAACCTCTCTTCCTAACATTCTTGATAAAGCATCACTTCTATCACTATGTTGAGTGGCAGCCACTCTAACAACAGAAATTTCTAAAATATTACCCAAAATTTCTGAAGTAATATGGACTCGGATGCCTCTCACATAGCTTACAAGACCACCATCTTCTCTACCAACATTATTGTAAACTCTCTCACTAGAGCAGGATAGGTAGGAATGTTTAATGAGTAAACATTTTTCCAACCCATATTTCTTAATTGTGTCCCAATATCAAAGTCCTCGGAGTCAAAGAAATTGAAATATACCTTTCTTCCCATGGTGATTGCCTTTCCAGCCACAAAATCAACTTGAGGTGAGGGAGGAGAGGGATAGCACTTGAAGTGGAGGATGAAGAAGTTGAACGACTGCATGGTGAAGGCGGCCTCCCCGAACATCGCACAGAGCATCTTTCGATGGTGACGGCAACTCCAATGGAGGATGCACGACATTTGGGTGCCATTATGGATCAAAGGAAGTCAAGAATCAAGGATTTTTAAGGTTTTAGAGGATTCGAGAAAAGTTTGGAATAAATTAGAGTCGATTTGATTTAGAAATGAGTCAGCTCTGCCCTAGATATATCGAATGGGGACCACTTAGAGTCGGCTTTCAAAAAGTATAGAGTCAACTCTAAATCACTAACACAATCAGCATCCGAAATAGAGTTAGCTCCGATAGTAGCTAGAGTCAGCTCTAATGAGCATATAAAGAGTCCAAATAATTAAAGTCGACTCTAACTCCAATAGAGTCGACTCTACAATCATTCAAAAAAAAAATAAGTTTCAAAGAATCTGAAACTTGTCAATCTAAGCATCAAACTCTAGATAAATTTTTCTTAAAGCATGGAGGATCAAGGAATCAAACATCTAGATGATTTTCCTTAGAAACATAAGAAGGTTTTCAAGAAAATAGATTGAAATCTAGATAATCATTCTTAAGATTTTTAAAACTATTCTAATGGATCACAAACTCCTAATTCTCCTCTAAGATAAAAAAATCTCTCTTCACTTAAGGGTTTTAAACATATCAGCTAATTGATCATCAGTACATACATAATCAAGACAAACATCATTTTTGGCAATATATTCTCTAATGAAATAGTATTTATCTTTATGTTTTTGGTTCTTGAATGTTGAATAGGGTTCTTGGTCAAATTTATTGTGCTAGTGTTGTCATACCTAATTGGAATCCTATCGAGTATGATATCATAATCCTCAAGTTATCACTTAATCCAAAAGATTTGAGCATAGCAACTTTTAGATACAACATATTCAGCTTTAGCAGTTGATAATGCAACTGAATTTTACTTTTTGCTAACCAAAAGATTAAGTTACTACCTAAGAATTGGCATGTACCACTTGTACTCTTTCTATCTAGTTTACAATCAGTAAAATCAAAATCAGAATATGCAATCAAATTAAATGATGAGCCTCTAGAATACCATAGTCCTACACTTTTGTTCCACTTAAGTATCTAAAAATTCTTTTTACAGCAATTAAGTGAGATTCTCTAGGATCAGATTGATATCTAGCACATAAACAAACAACAAACATAATATCAGGTCTACTAGCTGTTAAATAAAGTAAAAAATTAATCATACCTTTATAAAGCTTTGATCTACTTTCTTACCATCTTCATCTTTATCGAGTTTGTATGAAGGACTCATTGGTGTGCCAAGAGGTTTAACAATTTTCATACCAATCTTCTTAAGAATTTTCTTTGTATATTTCATTTGATTAATGAAAATTCTCTCTTTCTTATTTAATTTGAAGTCCAAGAAAGAAATTTAGTTCTTTTATCATACTCATTTCAAAATTCTTCCTACATTAGCTTTGCAAAATCTTGACAAAGAAGATTATTAGTAGCATCAAATACTATGTCATCAACATAAATTTGTACAACTAATAAATTTTTTTTTCTTTTCAAAAATAGGATTTTATCAACATTACCTCTAGAAAATTATTTTCAATCAGAAATTTACTAAGTTATCATACCAAGCTTTAGGTGCATGTTTTAAACTATAAAGTGCTTTATGTAGTTTAAAAATATGATTGAAAATTCATAATCTTTAAAACCATATGGTTGTTGTTGCCCATATGTAGCAACCTAAGAGAGGGGTAAATTGGGTTATTAAAAAAAATTTGATTACTATGCAAGTATGGTGCTTAAACCCTAATTTGATTTGCAGCGGTGTAGTAGAGTGCATAAAATGATAACAATAGAGAATCAAATAACCACAAACACACAGAAGTTTATAGTGGTTCGGTGCCAAACTCAGCACCTACATCCACTCCCCAAAATCTTTCGAAATTCCACTAATCGTATCACAACGATTACAACCTCTAACCAAACCAGGCTAGCCCTCTTGTTTATACGGCACAAGATAGCCAAAAACCCCTAGCCACACCAGGCTAGTCCTCTTGTTTCACAGCACAAGGAAGCCAAATCCCCTAGCCAAACCTAGGCTAGTCCTCTTGTTTCAAGGCACAAGGAAGCCCAAAATAATCAGGCTTAACACTAACCCTTTTACAAAAATGATCAAGGAATGATAAAGAGAAGCCGCCACAATGAGCAAATATTCAGAATAACTTTACAATTTTTAAAGCAATAAACTCAGCAATAAATGAACGAGATCGAAGTAGCTGAAGTCTTGATTGCTTGAAAAGCTTCAAAGATCCGAACGACTTTTTGGGGCAATGAATGAACTTGAATGCACAGCAACAACCACTCAACAATATGCAATATAAGCTCTTTTCTTGGATTTCTTTCTCTTTGAAACTCTTTTTCAGAAATCGTTATGGTGTGCTTCAGATCCCACCTTTTTATAAACATCCAACAAGAAAAATATATGTTAGATACATTAGGAACAAATGGAAATAAAAACGGAAAGAAAATATAACCATTATAAATGTTTCCCTTAAGCATTGAATGCTGATCTCCATTTGAGGAAGGAAAAGCACTGCAAAAATTCAAAAATCCAAAAGTTAAGTGTAGCTTAAATAGCAATAGAGAAAGAGTAAGAGAGGAAAAGCAAACTCAAGAACTCAGGCGGTAGTTGGCTGAAATAACTTCAGGCAACTGAAGCCAAGAAACCATTCGGCAAGACTTAAGCAATAATCCTCAGCTAGCTAGTTAGCTAGCTCACAAGAGAGGCCCACGGTTGAAAAGACGTCCAGAGGCAGCACTTTAGTTAACTAAAAAGATTGCTAGTTAGCTCTCCAGCTAACTAACAGCAAAAGTAAACGCCAGGAGAAAAAGGTGCAGATTTCTTAGTTAGCTCACCAGCTAACTAATCAATCGATAGTTAGCTTTCCAGCTAACTAACAGGCAAATCAAAAAGTCAGAAGAAAGAGCCGTGCATTGCTAGTTAGCTCTCCAGCTAACTAAAATTTTAAAGCTCTCGGCTGCAGGGATAACAGAAGAAGTGGAGTTAGCTCAGCAGTTAGCTAAATGATAGCCAGTTAGCTCACTAGCTAACTAATTTTAAAAAAAGCATAGAAACCGCCCAACTTAGTTAGCTCTCTAGTTAACTAACGAAAAGATAGCTAGCTTTCCAGTTAGCTAAGCAGAGAAAACAAACGGCCAGAGAGAGAGGGAGTTAGCTCCTCAGCTAACTAAATTTTCAAACCTCACGGCCATAAGCTCACCTGTGAAAATAGTTAACTAACCAGTTAGCTCCAGGATAAATAGTTAGCTAAGCAGTTAACTAAAGAAACGTCAGCTAGCTAGAAGGCCTGGCAGCTAGCTCCATGTTAGCTAAAATTTGAAACTGTTCGGCCAGGAGAGTTTACAGGCAACTAGAGTTAGCTAAAACGAATTCCAGTTAGCTAACAAGTTAACCAACCAGCTAGCTAAAATTATAGAGCATTCGGCCAAGCACTGTGATGAGCACCATGGTAACCGTCGATGGAGAGGTCTTTGCGTCATCGCTCGCAAACCGCGAGCGACTCCACAGGTGGCCGAGCAATACCTGACGTTTCAATGAGAGAGATCGAGCTCCTGCATCGGGCCAACAGCCATCTGAAGGGGCAAGTAGCATCCCTCCAGCACTAGATCGCCGAGTTAGCCCTGCAGCATTGGGGGAGCTCGGCAGCGCCCGGAGAAGATGACAAGCCCCAGTGAGGGCTCCTGTACTTTTTTCTTTTCTTTTCTTCTTATTTTTCTTTGTGTGATGAATAAAAAGAAATTTTAGTAACTTTATGTTTGCTGCCAGACCGNAAATTGAAAAGGAGTTTAGGTATCCCAGCATAAAGGAGGTTGAAGATAGTGTAAAGATAAGGGAATTAGGATAAGATATCAAAGGAGAGGAAGAGTATATCAAGGAAGGAGGGCCAAGCCATGGAGATTAGAACAGAGGAAGAGGAGTTTGAAAGCCGAGGAAATGAGAAAGAAAAAGTCTTTGTACACTGCCTCCGGTGCAGCAAGTCTTACGTGGGCTGTACCGCCTCTCCTGATTGGTCCACATGGATCCTACGTGGCTGACGATGCAGAACGGTATAGCTCTGCTATGATGTTACGTTCTGATCATGACAGCCATAAAAAGTGCTTCTCCTTTATTTTAAAATTATTGTGCAGATAAAAATGCCATTTCCCTCCAGCCTACTTCTACCATCATTTTTTCTTGGATTTCATCTGTGCAAGAAAAACTCTTTCTTCCCTCTCGCTCTAGCTTTCAGATGCTAAGGAATTAGTCCAAGGTTTGAGCAAGATCCTGAGCCCTCGCTCTGGCTTTCAGATGCTAAGGAATCAGTCCAATGTTTGAGCAAGATCCTGAGCCCTCGCTCTGAGGAGTCCGATCGGAAGAAAACTTCTGGAGAAAATTCATCCGCAGCAGGAAGTAAAAAGTCCTTGTTCCTACTTCTTTGTAAAGCTCCTTTATTACACCAACAGTTTTTTTGTCGTTAGAGGAAGTTAATGTGTGACCAAACCGTTTAATGCGCGGGTAACTTCCTTAGACCAAAAGAGTTATGACATTTCGAGAGTTATAACTGTTTTGAGTTTATTATTTGTAGCACGAATGTCATACTCTTTTAACTAGGATGTTATACCTTATGAACTAGGGTATCGTCAGAGTGTTTTGGCCTATATTTCCCATTATTTCCTGTCCATATAGCTCTAGTGTCGTCATAAAAGCTAAGACATCCCAGATTTACTGTTAAGACACCGTAGTTACAAGCCTACGACACCCGTGCTTATAACTGATCATGGAGAGAGCATGTGAATGGATATAAAGAAGAGGAGAAGAGGGGGGAGGGGCATTCTACGAAGGGCCAAGAGGAGAAGAGGGGAGCGACTCCCCAGTTTAAACCTTAAGAGTCCCAGAATGGGTGTCGTTGCCTTAAAGCTAGGGTGTCGTCAGATGAGAGTTGGGGTGTCGTAAGAGCCTAAGTCGGGAATGTCATCGGTCCCCGCCTTTTAACAATCATGGAACGGGTGTCGTCGCCTTAAAGGTAGGGTGTCATTGCTCATGAGAGCTGTAGTATCGTCATAAAAGCTACGACACCCCAGATTTACTGTTAAGACACCGTAGTTACAAGCCTACGACACCCGTGCTCCAAACAAATGCTGGAGAAAAGCTTTGCGACATCGCAGGAGAAAATTAGGAGTATTGCGACACACAAGTTAAACAATATGACACCTCTGTTATGCTTGGTCGAAAATCCTTCGCGATACCGAGTTCAAACATCACGACACCCTAACGACAACCTACGACACCCATGCTTATAACCTTACGATACCTAAGTCAGGGATGTTGTCGGTCCCCGCCTTAACAGTCATCGCGCTAAAGCTAGGGTGTCGTCGGATGAGAGCTGGGGTGTCGTAACAACCTAATTCAGGGATGTCATCGGTCCCCGCCTTAACAGTTCCCGCACGGTCATCGCGTTAAAGCTAGGGTGTCGTCGTGCTAAAGCTGGGGTGTCATAAGAGCCTAATTCGTCGGTCCCCGCCTTAACAGTCCCGGCACGGGTGTCGTCGCCTTAAAGCTAGGTGTCGTCGCGCTAAAGCTGGGGTGTCGTAAGAGCCTAAGTCGTCGATCCCCGCCTTAACAGTTCCGGCACAGGTGTCGTCGCCTTAAAGCTAGGGTGTCATCGTGCTAAAGCTGGGGTGTCGTCAGATGAGAAGAACTGGGGTGTTGTTAGCAGCCTGGGTCGAGGATGTCGTCATTCGCGATACCCCAGTTGAAACCTTAAGACACTCGTTCACGCTTAGAGAAAACTTTAAGACATCCCAAGATGAAATCGGTCGAAAACAGTGACGACATCCAAGCTCCCTTATCCTTCGGTCTCAACGCCACCCTAGTACCAATGCTACGACGCCGCAGTTGAAACCTCACGATACCCTAGTACCAATGCTACGACACCCATGCTTATAACTAACCACGGAGAGAATCCCTGACACCCCAGGAGGAATTCGGTCAAAAATCCTTCGTGACACCCCAGTTAAAATCTCACGACACCTTGGTATAAACTTATGACACCACTACGATAAATTTGAACTAGGCGGGAATTTTGATGTCACCCTAGTTGTCATCGCGCCTTAACATCTCCGCACGGGTGTCGTCACCTTAAAGCTAGGGTGTGTCGCTCTAAAGCTGGGGTGTCGTAAGAGCCTAAGTCATCGGTCCCTCGCCTTAACAGTCCCGGCACAGGTGTCGTCGCCTTAAAGCTAGGTGTCATCGCGCTAAAGCTGGGGTATCATAAGAACCTAAGTCATCGGTCCCTGCCTTAACAATCCCCGTACGGGTGTCGTCGTGCTAAAGCTAGGGTGTCGTAAGAGCCTAAGTCGTCAGTCCCCGCCTTAACAATACCGGCACAGGTGTCGTCGCCTTAAAGCTAGGGTGTCGTCGCGCTAAAGCTGGGGTGTCATAAGAGCCTAAGTCGTCGGTCCTCGCCTTAATAGTCCCCGAACGGGTGTCGTCGCCTTAAAGCTAGAGTATCGTCGCTCTAAAGCTGGGGTGTCATAAGAGCCTAAGTCGGAGATGTCGTCGCCTTAAAGCTAGGGTGTCGTCCGATGAGAGCTGGGGTGTCGTAACAGCCTAATTGTGTTATCGTATTTCTTCAAGTGAGGTGTCGTGTTTCTTTAACCTTGGTGTCCTAATGCTTTGTCAGGATATATTGATAGCTAAATCAATGGATATCATTGTTCATGACTGTGTGCCTATATTTCCACAGACGATGCTGAAATTATAGATCGGAAAGAAATCGAGCACACTCCCGACCGTGCACCTTCACCTATCGCTCCAAAAGCAGGGGTTGATACTGTAGTTCTCAAACTGGAATGAAATTCAATTCAGCATATGAAGTATATACTTTCTACAATGAATACGCAAAAAGAGTTGGTTTTGGAATCACAACAGTGTGTAGCAGGACCAACAACAACAAACAACTTTGCTTCAAGCACCTGGCGTGTTGGAGGCAAGGAAAATCTAAAAACAGAGAAGAGCATGAATCATAGGGATACTGAAAAAGTTGATTGCATGGCATCCATAAAAGCAAGACTGAATGTTACAAGTGGTAAGTGGATATTGGTTGAGTTTCTCTAGAACATAACCATGGGATGTCCATAACATCAACTGGTTATCTTCGGTCGCATAGGAGGATCAGCACACCAGAGAAGGCAGAGATCAGCAATTTACATGCCGTGAATGTTCCGACAACTCAGATATACTCTGCCATAGCAAGAAGAAAGGGGGCAGAAGACAATTGGATTTCACCGAGAAGGATGCTCGTAATTTCATTTGTCGCGAACGCAGTCTAAGCTGAAAGAAGGAGATGCTCAGTCGATGGTAATCCATTTCACCGAAATGCAACTCAAAAATCCTAATTTCTTCTATACCTTAGACCTCAATGATAATGATCATCTCAGGTCTGTCTTCTGGATTCATCCAAGGTCAAGATTGGCATGCATACTTCGGTGATGTTCTAAGCTTTGACTCGACCTACTTGACAAATAGATATCAAATGCCTTTTTGTCCATTGTCGGGGTCAACCATCATGGATAGTCCATCTTGCTTGGTTGCGCATTGTTGTTTGATGAGAGTATTGAGACATATAAATGGGTTTTTCAGTCATGGCTGAATGCAAATGGTGGTCAAGCACCTATTGCCATAATAACTGACCAAGATAAGGCAATCGAGGCTGCTGTTAAAGAAGTTTTTCCTAACACACGACATCGATTTGTCTTTGGCATATATTGAAGAAGATACCTGAAAAGATTGGCCACATTTGCACAACAAATCCCAAATTTATGGTTGATTTCGATGAAGCGATATATGATTCATTGACCATACAGTCATTCGAGGAAAGTTGGGCACATGTTATGGAGAAATATAAAGAATGCAAGGCTATATTGGTTCAATGTCCTTTACGAATGTCGGGATAAATGGGTCCCAGTTTACCTAAAGGATACATTCTTCGTAGGTTTGTATGTCATTGTCTTTGGTTTATGTTTGCGTTCAACGCTTCTTTTTTTGACAAAATTATGTACAGGGATGTCATCTTCACAAAGGAGCGAGGGCATAAATCACTTCTTTGATGGGTTTATAAATTTGAAGATTACACTAACGGAGTTCATAGGTAAGTACGAAGATGCCTTGGAGAAAAGTACGAGGCCGAAAAAGAGAAGATAATAAGACATTACAAACATTGCTTTCCTAAAGACATCATCACCTTTTGAGAGACAAGCTGCAGGAAGGTATACAAGGCGCATTTTCAAAAAATTCAGAATGAGATCCTTGAAATGGCTGCATCAAATACTAAATTGATCAACTGATGACTGTTGTGTATATTCTGTAAAGTCATATGAAAAGATTGGAGTCGATGGAATTTGAAATGGCTGCATCAAATACTAAATTGATCAAGGAAACTGATGACTGTTGTGTATATTCTGTAAATTCATATGAAAGGATTGGAGTCGATGGAATCGGCAAGGAGATGATCAAAGAATATATCGTGTCATACGATAGAAATATTGAGGATGTCCAATGCCAGTGTCGATCCTTTCAGTTTAAGGGTTACCTGTGTAGGCATGCCTTGTTGGTTCTTCATCAAAGCGACGTATTTCGTTTACCAGATAAATACTTCTTGAAGAGATGGTGCAAGGACATGAAATACCAATTCGACGATTTCGACTGCAATACTGAAGGTTGTGATAAAAGCACACGAAAATCATGGTACGCAGTGACAAATTTTTATTTGAAATGTCTTAATATATGTTTTTGATAACATTTTGTTATTGATTGTAGATATAGTTTGCTGAGTCATCGGATGATGAAGCTCGCAGAGATAGCCTCCATGTCTGAAGATGCATTTAATTTAGTGATGGATGGTCTAACACCTATATTCAAAATTATCGTGGATGCTAACTATGCAGCTAAGCCAAGTACAGAGCTTGTAATTCAAGATCCTCAACAAATTAGGACTAAAGGTTGCCCAAGAGAGAACAGATTAAAGAGTGGAGTCGAGAAGAAGTCAAAAAGATCAAGGAAAAATCTGGTCAAGGCAACCGTTGATGCTCCACCAATGCAAAATAAAGTAAGAGCTGCTTCAAGCAACACGCAGACTTGTATGCAGTCAATTAACACTGGAGAGGACATGGAAAGAATTGTACCACCTTCCGAAACTTTGATGGACGAGTTTGATGCTTATGTATTGAGTCAACTAACACAGTAGCACATATAAAACACAGGTGTCTTTTTCAGTCAAATGAAGTGCTCATCTCGTCTGCCAAGAGGATTTGATATTTTACAAATACGCTTGCACTGTTACGATACCCTAGCTCTCGCCTAACGACACCCTCACTTTAAAGCGACGACACCCCTATTCTCATGAAAGGACACCAATGGTTTTAGCACGATGACACCCCAGCTCTGGGCTAACGACACCCTAGCTTTAGCTCGACAACACCTGAAAGGCAAAAATCCTATGATACCTCTGTTCTCATGAAAGGACACCAATGGTTTTAGCGCATGACACCCCAGCTCTGGGCTAACGACACCCTAGCTTTAGCTCGATGACACCCGAAAGGAAAAATCCTATGACACCCCTATTTTCATGAAAGGACACCAATGGTTTTAGCACGACGACACCCCGCTCTAGGCTAACGACACCCTAGCTTTAGCTCAACGATACCCGAAAGGCAAAAATCTACGACACCCTATTCTCACGAAAGGACACCAATGGTTTTAGCGCGACGACACCCCAGCTCTTGGCTAACGACACCCTAGCTTTAGCTCGACGATACCCGAAAGGCAAAATCCTACGACACCCCTGTTCTCACGAAAGGATACCAATGGTTTTAGCGCGATGACACCCCAGCTCTGGGCTAACGACACCTAGCTTTAGCTCGATGACACCCGAAAGGCAAAAATCCTAGACACCCCTATTCTACGAAAGGACACCAATGGTTTTAGTGCGACGACCCCAGCAACGACACCCCTGTTCAAAATTTTTTTATGCCGACTCAAGAAATATGAAAGGATACCAAGAGTGCCACGATCATATCGCCGATATGCAAACCCGTAGGAACCGGCCATGTTATGCAACTTTTCTCGAAAAGATGGCATAGCTGTTACTAGGGTGTCGTCGAATTACAACTAGGGTGACGTCAAAATTCCGCCTAGTTCAAATTTATCGTAGTGGTGTCATAAGTTTTTACCAAGGGTGTCGTGAGGTTTCAACTGGGGTGTCGCAAAGGATTTTCGACCGAAATCCTCCTGGGGTGTCACAAAAATTCTCTCCATGATCAGTTATAAGCATGGGTATCGAGCATTGGTGCTAGGTGTCGTGAGGTTTCAACTGGGGTGTCACGGGGATTCTCTTCGTGGTCAGTTATAAGCACGGGTGTCATAGCATTGGTGATAGGGTATCATGAGGTTTCAACTGAGGTATCGCGAAGGATTTTCAGCCAAAATCCTTCTGGGGTGTCGCAGAGATTCTCTCCGTGGTCAGTTATAAGCACGGGTGTCGTAGCATTGGTGCTAGGTTGTCATGAGGTTTCAACTGGGGGTGTCGCGAAGGATTTTCGACCGAATTCCTTCTGGGGTGTCACGGGAATTCTCTCCGTGGTCAGTTATAAGCACGGGTGTCGTAGTATTGGTGCTAGGGTGTCGTGAGGTTTCAACTAGTGTGTCGCGAAGGATTTTTGGCCGAATTCCTCCTTGGGGTGTCGCAGGGATTCTCTCCGTGGTCAGTTATAAGCACGGGTATCGTAGCATTAGTGCTAGGGTATCGTGAGGTTTCGATGGGGTGTCGCGAAGGATTTTCGGCTGAATCCTCCTGGGGTGTCGTGGGGATTCTCTCCGTGGTCAGTTATAAGCACGAGTGTCGTAGCATTGGTGCTAGGGTGTCGTGAGGTTTCAACTGGGGTGTCGCGAAGGATTTTCGGCCGAATTCCTTCTAGGGGTGTCACAGGATTCTCTCCATGGTCAGTTATAAGCACGGGTGTCGTAGCATTGGTGCTAGGGTGTCGTGAGGTTTCAACTGGGGTGTCGCGGGGATTCTCTCCGTGGTCAGTTATAAGCACGGGTGTCGTAGCATTGGTGCTAGGGTGTCGTGAGGTTTCAACTGAGGTATCGTGAAGGATTTTCGGTCGAAATCCTCTGGTGTCATGGAGATTCTCTCCGTGGTCAGTTATAAGCATGGGTATCGTAGCATTGGTGCTAGGGTGTCGTGAGGTTTCAACTGGGGTGTCGCGAAGGATTTCGGCCGAATTCCTCCTGGGGGGTCGCGGGGATTCTCTCCGTGGTCAGTTATAAGCACGGGTGTCGTAGCATTGGTGCTAGGGTGTCGTGAGGTTTCAACTGGGGTGTCGCGAAGGATTTTCGGCCGAATTCCTCCTGGGATGTCGTGGGGATTCTCTCCATGGTCAGTTATAAGCACGGGTGTCATAGCATTGGTTGCTAGGGTGTCGTGAGGTTTCAACTGGGGTTCGCGAAGGATTTTTCGCTGAATTCCTCCTTGGGGTGTCGCGGGGATTTTCTCTGTGATCAGTTATAACCACGGGTATCGTAGCATTGGTGCTAGGGTATCGTGAGGTTTCAACTGGGGTGTCGCGAAGGATTTTCGGCCGAATTCCTCATGGGGTCGTGAGGTTTCCTCTTGGGACGTTGTAAAGCTTACTATGGTAACCGGGTATTTAGCTTCCCGACACTCTCTTCAGTAATGGTTTCTTCTGTTCCCCATCCCCCGAAACTCAGCAAGGGGGGCGCAAACCTTCGTTTCCTGTAAGCGCCCACTGAGATGGTGGCACGTGGCGAGTTTCCACGATAGGGGCGTCGGAGCTGATAGCTTGGGCAATCGAAACACCCGCCAGAGTAGCTTAAATATGGATGGGGGAATGCCATCGTTAATCACCTTTTCAGCTGATCTTCCAAAATTTTTGGATACTGAGATGGCTTCTAGAGGCAAGGGGCAATCGACTGAACCGTCAAGCAGGGGCGTTAGTGGCCGTGGGGGGCCCCATGGGAGCCGCACCATGGTAACCGTCGATGGGAAGGTCTTTGCGTCATCGCTCGTAAACCGCGAGCGACTCCACAGGGTGGCCGAGCAATACCTGGCCGTTTCAATGAGAGAGATCGAGCTCCTGCGTCGGGCCAATAGCCATCTGGAGGGGCAAGTAGTGTCCCTCCAGCACTAGATCGCCGAGTTAGCCCGCAGCATTGGGGGAGCTCGGCAGCGCCTGGAGAAGATGACAAGCCCCAGTGAGGGCTCCTATACTTTTTTCTTTTCTTTTCTTCTTGTTTTCTTTGTGTGATGAATAAAAAGAAATTTTAGTAACTTTATGTTTGC
>UESW01005070.1:82306-101148 GCA_900491605.1 Calamus simplicifolius | reverse complement strand
TTTTTCTTTGTGTGATGAATAAAAAGAAATTTTAGTAACTTTTATGTTTGCTGCCAGACCGAAGGATAAGGGAGCTTAGATGTCGTAACTATTTTTCGGCCGATTTCATTCTAGGATGTGGTAAAGTTTTCTCCTAAGCGTGAACGGGTGTCTTAGGTTTGTAACTTGGGTTTTTAATAATTCAACTGGGGTGTCCTCACTGTTTTTTGGCCGAATTCATCGTGGGGTGTCGCGGGCCTTCTCCGTGGTCAGTTATAAGCATGGGTGTCGTAGATTGGTGGTAGGGTGTCGTAAGGTTTCAACTGGGGTGTCGCGAATGATTTTTGGCCGAATTCCTCCTTGGGTGTCGTAAGGTTATAAGCATGAGTGTCGTAGCGTTGTCGCTAGGGTGTCGTGATGTTTGAACTATGGTGTCGAAGGTTTTTTGGCCGAGCATAACAGGGGTGTCGTATTTGTTTAACAGATGTGTCTTATTCTTTAACTTGGGTGTCGCAATACTCCGATTTTCTCCTGCAAGTCGCGAGGCTTTCTCCAGCATTCGTTTGGAGCCGGGTGTCATAGGCTTGTAACTACGGTGTCTTAACATTAAATCTGGGGTGTTATAGCTTTTTATGACGACAGTACAGCTTTCATGCGTGACGACACCCTACCTTCAAGGCGACGACACCCTTTCGTAACTGTTAAAGGCGGGGACCAATGACATCCCCGACTTAGGCTCTACGATACCCCAGCTCTCATCTGACGATACCCTGCTTTAAGGCGACGACCACCCGTTCCAGGACTCTTAAGGTTTAAACTGGGAAGTCGCTCCCCCCTCTTCTCCTCTTGGCCCTCCGCCAGAATCCCTCCCCCTCTTCTCCTCTTCTTATATCCATTCACATGCTCTCTCTTAACGTTTAAACAAGGACTTTTTACTTCCTGCTGCGGATGACATTTTCTCCATAAGTTTTCTTCCGACCGGACTCCTCAGAGCGAGGGCTCAGGATCTTGCTCAAACCTTGGACTGATTCCTTAGCATCCGAAAGCCAGAGCAAGGGCTCAGGATCTTGCTCAACCTTGGACTGATTCCTTAGCATCCGAAAGCTAGAGCGAGGGGGAAGAAAGAGTTTTTCTTGCACAGATGAAATTCAAGAAAAAATGACGGTAGAAGTAGGCTGGTGGGAAAGGACATTTTCGTCTGCACAGCAATTTTAAAATAAAGGAGAAACGCTTTTAATGGCCGTCACGATCAGAACGTAACATCGTAGCAGAGCCATACCGTTCTGCATCGTCAGCCACGTAGGATCCATGTGGACCAATCAGGAGAGGCGGTGCAGCCCACGTAGGACTTGCTACACCGGGGGCAGTATACAAAGACTTTTCCATTGAGAAAAATGGACTCATAACACTTATTATTTTATGGGCCAGAATCAACCTTTTTTACGTCACAATCCAAACCCGGCCCAACAAGTAATTGGACTCATATTATGGACCGAAGTCAAGATATTATACTGAGTTTGAAAGCTATAAAGTCTACTGCCTCTGCTTGTGTTGAAATTTAATAATAGTGCATCATCTAATTGTTTTCGAGAGAAAAAACGTTGAAAAATCAAGATCAGGAAGATGGAACATCCCCTCCAGCTACAGCTGAGATGAGAAAAATATGTCAATCTTTCACTGTCTCAGTCACCATCTCTTCACAGCTATTTAATGCTTCATCCTAAGCTACTTCAAAGATCTTCAAATCCATGTCAAGTACTGTTAATTTAGAATTTCAATTGCCATTTGTATCCTTTAACTCAATACTATGTTCAAATGACAGAGCTTTTCAAGGTGGCACTGGAGAGAAAAAATCAAGTAGAAGAATGTTTTTTTTTTTGATCGGATCTTGGCTGCTATAAGGCGATCCAGATTCCAGACCCTTTAGTTTTTTTATTGACACGAATTAGCCCACATTAATTAATCATGCAACGTGTCATCATGAGATTGATGCATATTTAAATCCCACATCTTATGTGTTCACCTACATTATAGGATCTGAAATCGATTGACCATCACAAATTGAAGCACCTGGAACGAAGAAAGTCTCCAGCGGGAATCAAAGATCAAAAAGACTCCAACAACTAAAAAGCAATAAAGAACGCATGCAAAATCGATGACAGAAAGGAAAAAAAAAAAAAAAAAAAAAAATCAACCAGGAATCTGATCAATGGAGCAACTGATGACTTTGACCGCAGCTTTATCAGATCCACGGCCAGCCTCGCCAGCCCTGCAACTGCAAAGCAGGCGCAGCACGGGCGCAGGCCACCGAAGAATATCCCGCAATCGAACAACCAAGAGAACAAAATATCCCCTCATTATAACCCACAGACTCATCCTGATCCACAAATATCCACGACTGAAACAAAGGGCAGCGTGCAAATCACCGCTAACAGACGACGACAACAACAGCAGACGAGGCCAGGGCCAGCACGGCGAAAGGCAAACCTATCAGGAAGCCCAATGGCCTGCAATCCTCCCATCCTCGTTGTTTCTTCTTCCTTGGGAGAGTATTTGAAACTGGAGAGAGAGGGCCGTCTCCGATGACCCAAGGGAACTCTGGCGTCCAAAATATCCAGATTGGACTGGGGGTATACCGTATACGTTACATGAAGCATGCGCCGGCTTGAGGCGTCCGGTGGTCCGCCCGCGTTTCGTAGCAGCAGGCGGCTGCGTTTTCGAATTTTAATGCTTGAATTCGGGCGGACTTTGGGTTGCCGATCGTTGGGCTGCTGAAGAGCCAGCGATGGTATGGTTTGATTGAAGGAAAAGACTTTGTCCATCATATTCAGTCCAGCAAATTTTACATATGTTGTTTACTTTTTTTTTTTTTTATTGATCGATATTTATTAAAAAAATTAAGATAATTTTATAATATCTTAAAAAAAATGATGATACTTCAGTTTTAAATTTATAATATCGTATTTATAAGTTAAAAACATTCATTCAGCTTTTTTTTTTTTTTTTATGTATAAATATATTTTCTGAACTGATGTCATGAGTTTAAAATTAGAATATCATAAGTTTAAAAATGAGGTGTCATAATTTTTTTTTACTTTATTAATGGGTATCGTAAGTTTAAAATTAAAGTGTCATCTTAAATTTTGATGTGACGTGCATTAATACTCATTCAGTTTTTTTTTTTTATTTGTGTAAAGACATATTTTTTGAGTGAGTACGTAATTTTAGCTACGGTGTCGTAGTTTACAACTAGAGTGTTGTATTTTTTTTTTTGCTTTCTGAATGGATGTCGTAAGTTTAAAACTATGATGTCGTAAGTTTAAAACTGGATGTCGTAAATTTTTTTCTCGAAATGTGATAAAGATGTCTCAATATTTTTTAATAAGTATTGTACTCATGTTGATCAATAAAAAGGAACGGTGCAGCCCACATAGGACTTGGATGCAGTGTACAAAGTCTTTTTCTTGATAGAAAAGATCTGACTACATCGTTCATGATGCAACAAGCATCCACTAGATGTATAGATTGATCATGCATATATGCCGTTGTATATACAATGCATGATAAGCTTATTGGGTCTCTATATTTATGGTGGCATGTACACAAAGTCAGTTCGTTTAAGTAATTTGAATATACATATATATATATATATATATATATATATATATATATATATATATATATATATATATATATATATATATATATATATATATGATGATATGCAAGTACGATCAATCCACATGTCTAATGCACCATGCTTTGGCGTTTGAAGCTGTCACGATGAGATGCGAGGGCATGCAGGTCGATGAATTTATAATATGCATTTAATTTGATGGATAAATCGAAATACGTTTAAGTTAAGGGGTTATATGACCAAATTATCTCCATGTAAATATCTCTTTTTGATGCATGATCACTGGACATACATTCTTACTGTTAAATCAAAATCATTCTTGCTGTCAAATCAATACGTCCCTGCCCTAAATCTGACGCTTGTAAAACTGCAATGTCCACGTCATTACACGAAGTAATTTAAAATATACTGCTAAATTCCAATAATTGTTTACTGTTAATAAAGAAAAAACATTATACTTTATTTTTTCTTTATGATATTATGAAAATTTACTATTTAAATAAGATAAATATATTTTATTTTATTCTTCAAATCAATAACTTCAAAAATACTCTTACATTATATTTGATTATTTTTACAAGTTTTTAAAAATTAGATATAATACATGATTAGGATAAATTAAGATTATTATGTAAAGGGTGAAATTTAATTAAAAAATACTATCCTATAATTATATCATTTGTGTTGTTGCTTCTGTTTAAACTCTATTTAAAATTAAGTTTATATTCAAATCATATCCAATTATATGTATAGCTGGATAAAAGCATGGATACGAGTCATCTCAACCTTGTACCATATCCATTTAAAACAAATAATGTGGATATTAATTAGCATCTATTTATTGAATGTATGTATATATTTATTGCAAAATATGAATACAAATATAAGGTACATATGAACATTCAATTTGTATCAAATCTGCTTTCCATCCTTTCTTTGGTCCATTCTTGGTAAGCATGCTATTAAAATTAAGCTAAACACCTATGACAATAGCAGTTGGTCCAACTTCTCTTATGGTTATCACGGACTACGATTTTAATGATAAAGATTAAGCTCAAGGCCAAAGGTGCACCTTGTTTATTAGGATAATGCAACACAATGTTTTGTGTAGAACCATATAATCCTATCTCTTTGCATTGCAATAAGTGTGCATTGGGATGGAACCTTAATTTTTTACATAAAGTTTGATGCATATTAAGCAAATATTAAGCTCGAATTAGTCTCAAGGCACATAACAACCTTGCCCAAGTTATTAGAAATATTTTTTAGCCCATAATTCATTTGAATGGGCTAATTCTAAGCTTGATAAATTAAAGAAGTTTCTTTTACATATAATTTCTCTCTTTAGTAGTTAATCGTATACAAAGAATTTTTTATTTTATATTTATAAATGATGATCTTTTTTATCTAGAAAAACTCTCTGATTGAACATGAGTTCTTTCAATTATAGCTAAACTTCAATCCTCTTTCATCTTGTCCTTGCTCTTGCTCAGTCTAAAAAACTTGCTCTTAATTAATACCGTTACTTTCAAGTTAAAAATAGAATCCTAATTTTGATTATAGCGATAGTGGCATCAAAAAGTATGAATTTCATGTGAAAGATAGCAACAAGCATGATTAACCCTCCGCTAGATAGTGCTGAGAGAGATGAGAGGAAATTATGGTGATCAAATACTACATAATGATCAGTAATTTGTTTAAAATTTTCAAAGATCTTGATTGATAATGCAAAAAGTAAAAAAATGTTCAAGCTAAACTTATTCTTTAGATTATTTGAAGGAAAATAAAAAATCAATACAAAATCCAATCTTTCGATCATCATCCAAAGTTTAATCTGCAAACGGTGCAAAAGGGTAGAGTAGCAGCCTCTTCAGAAACTTAAATATACCTAAAAAAGTGAGATTACCTCAAAGATCTAACTCACAGGATTGTGATATCTAATTAATATTCTGTTTGAAATGGTTGCTGTTGCCCATAACAACTATTTATTAACAGTTAAGTACTTAAAACAACTTTTTCTCAATAGTAAATGAACTCGGCTCAACTGTAACGAGTAACCTAAAATTTGGCCTGATCCATAAGTCAAGCCAAGCTTGGCCACGAACCCTGACGTGGGGAACAGGATGCCGACTTGAGCGCCGCCCGTGACCGCGAGCTAACCGGCGTGACCCCGTGAACAGGACCACCGAAAGAGACTGACGGAGGCAGTGGCGCAAGGTGGTGGTGAAGCAGATCAAACGGCACCTTCAAGCAGTGTTTTGAAACTTGGACCGGATTAATAGGTCAAATCCATTCAATCAAAAATTGATTATTAAATTTAATTTTATTATTAAAGTTAGCTTTTATATGATTTAATTAAAATTAAAAAAATTAGCTGAATGATTTTAAACCGATTCGATATTTTTTTAATTTTTTATTTAAATTAATATTAATATTTTATTATTTTTATATTATTAAATTAAAAATTAATTATAATATTGTTTTAATTTAATCAAATCGATTTATTACCGACTGACTCATGAATCAATGTTAAGCCGATTTAATTTTTAAAACATTGCCTTCAAGGAATATATACTATGCCAATTACGAGAGGCAAAAGGTCGGGCGTATTAATGTTTAAATTGACCATTCGTCGGTGTCAACCCTCTGGGTGCCATCGAAATGCCGTCATTTTCTGTCCACTTGGCCTGGTTCTCGGTTCCTCCTCTTCTTCTTCGTGTTCTCCATCGTGTGGATAAGAGTTGGCAATGAATGCAAGCCGACTGTTAGAAAAATTGCATGGTCGAGGAGTGAGTCTGGTGGGCAATCAGCCTGGGCTCCAGTGAAGGGATTGACGGTTTTGTACGCGTCGCTAGCAACTGGGGGGTTTAAATCATGCAACCTCTCCTTTTTTTTTTTTTTTTGTTAATTGTAAATCTGATCGATTGGTTGATATGGCACGACTGATAATTGTGCGGTGTAGAGCAGTAAGAGAGCTCAAACAGGCATGCAAGCTGTCGCTTCTTAAGAATTGAAACATACGACGATGCTTTTGGAGGTGTTCAATTTTCGGCATCTCAGTTTTCAAGCACATTGCGAGCTAAGGTATTTGTGATCAAAATTTGGTAATTTTCCTTTCTGCTCTTATCTCATCTCCTGCTATCTTTTTCCCTCCGCGCGCCATTAAGTATGATATATTCGGTCGATAAATTAACGAAACATTCAGACAGGCTCTAAACCTACACTAACCTTCAAACATCTCATTTCCCGTAGTTAGTTAACCTCCTAAGGTAACTACTTTTAGACCAAAATTACTGAATGTGTTAATTTGGTCACGCCCTGTAACGACCCGGGCTCATGGGCCCGTTTCGTTACAAGAAAGCAGGACGGACAAGGTCCACACCAACTGGACCATCACAGCCCAAAAAGGGATCCAATGGTGCATTGTCCTTCTTACTTTACTACATATAAACCACTCAACCAACTCCCAATTATCCGATGTTGGACAATTGGAAGGGGCATCATAATCTACCCCCTTAACAGAGACGATGTCCTCGTCCCAGGGGTAATTGATCACAACCACTAGGCAAGCAGGATTCTAGAGGTGGCCCCCATAGGTTCAAAAGGTAGCTTCCATCCCCATGGATGTAGCACTTTGTCCTGTGTGGCACTTAGCTCTTGCACTTCCGACTGGTGCGAGGCTCTGATACTATATTGTAACGATCCGGGCTCACGGGCCCGTTTCGTTACAAGAAAGCAGGACGGACAAGGTCCACACCAACTTGGGCCACCACAGCCCAAAAGGGATCCAATTGGTGCCTTATCCTTCTTGCTTAACTGGTTATAAACCACTCAACCATTTCAAATTTCTCAATGTGGGACTATTGGGAGGGGCATCACAATCTACCCCCCTTACAGAGGTGACGTCCTCATCGCCAGGGGCAATTGATCACAACCACTAGGCATGCAGGATTCTAGAGGTGGCCCCCACATGTTCAAGAGGTGACTCCCATCCCCTATGGATGTAGCACTTTGCCCTGTGTGGTACTTAGCTCCTGCACTTCCGACTGGTGCGAGGCTCTGATACCATATTGTAACGACCCGGGTCCACGGGTCCGTTTCGTTACAAGAAAGCAAGACGGACAAGGTCCACACCAACTTGGGCCACCACAGCCCAAAAAGGGATCCAATTGGTGCCTTGTCCTTCTTGCTTAACCGGTTATAACCACTCAATCAATTCCTAATTTTCCAATGTGGGACTATTGGGAGGGACATCACAATAATTGTGATGCCCCTTCCAATAGTTCCACATTGAAAAATTTGGAATTGGTTGAGTGGTTTATAACCGGTTAAGCAAGAAGGACAAGGCACTAATTGGATCCCTTTTTGGGCTGTGGTGGCCCAAGTTGGTATGGACCATGTTCGTCCTGCTTTCTTGTAACGAAACAGGCCCGTGAGCCGGGTCGTTACACGCCCAAAATCCAATATATTCTGAACTCTGACTAGCCACTTTGGGATTAAAAGATTATCTATTCTCCTTCAATTATAGAGAGATATGGAGAGAAAGAGAAGAACAACATGCACAAATATAGGTTGATAGGCATTTATACATGCACTTATGTATATCAACTCAACTCAACTCAATTCAATTCATCTAAGCCTTTTTTTCAACTACATGAAATTGGCTACATAAATCTGCTTCCTCCACTCTACTCAGGACTAAATCGGCATTCAAATTATAATAGTTATATCTTTTTTAATTTTTCATTCATATTAGTTTAGGTCTACCTTTATATTTATCTTTACCATAGATTATTAAAAGATCACTCTTTCTAACTAGAACATCTAAAAGTTTTTGTTGTATATATCCAAACCACTTATTTTCTTTCATTTTATCTTTAATTGGGGCTATTCTTATTATTTCCCTTATGTATTTATTTTTAATTCTATATTTTAAAGTTTTATCACATATCCATCTTAACATGCTCATTTATGTTACACTTAATTTATTTATATGTTGCACTTGTTTATATACACATAACAAATTTTTAACTTGATATCTTACTAGAAAATCCATAGGATAAAGAATATCTTTCTTTTTTGATAATATGTAAAGGAAACACTTATATACAATTAAGTAATAATACATACATACATACACACACACACACACACACACATATATATATATATATATATATATATATATATATAATGCAATGATGGTTGTTATGCTAAGGTGCAAAAAGTTGCATTTTGAGCTATCTATAGATTTTAAATCACGGACGATATTCAAGCCCATCAATATCTATCAT
This sequence comes from Calamus simplicifolius, assembly GCA_900491605.1. NCBI lineage: Eukaryota > Viridiplantae > Streptophyta > Magnoliopsida > Arecales > Arecaceae > Calamus > Calamus simplicifolius. The sequence goes on along the minus strand of UESW01005070.1, from coordinate 92,238 downwards.
GCATAAATATGTTTATACAAATCATGAATTAAAGAAGAGAAAATTTATCTTTAAAAAATAGTGAAGAAAAAAAATTCTTTAGTAACATTTATTAAATAATAAAAATAAAATAAAAATGGCAATAAGGGAGCCATGAGTGGTGAATTACTCTCCTTCCATACTACTATTTTAGCTTCTTGTCTTCGTCCCAATCCTCATGAAAATTTCATCTCCATCTATCTTATTTTAATAAAGTCATTATTTTTTTCCTAAAAATATTAATTCTATCAAAGATTCTAGCCCCGTTAGCTTATTTTTATATTAAAATATTTATTTTTTAAATTTTGATTCTTACTTGCTACATTTTAAAACTTTAGAATTTAGGTTTTATTATGTTGTACTCACTATATTTAAAAAAACATTAAATTTCATATAATAAATAAAATAGATTTAATATATTTATTATAGTTACAAATTTTATAAACTAATTTATAAGAAATATATTAAATCATTATCTATAAGAGCATAATAAGATAAGGTTATAATCATGGGTTATTTTATAAAAAATATATGCATCAACTACAAGTCTTAATAATATAAAGAAGATGTGCACAAGTATTTTAAGATATTCTAAAGTTATATATGAGGCTTAATTTAGAATATTTAAATAATATAACAACATTTAAATAATATAAAATATATGGGGATCCATTTCTATCCCATCTTTATTCATGGAGCTGAAATTTTGTCATCTCCTAGCCTTTCTATAAAAAAAATTCTTTATTTGTATTTTGTACGGAGCGAGTCTCTATGAAGATCAAAATAAATAAATAAAAGTTCTCATCTTAGGCTTTGTTTGGATCTTTAGAGGGAAAGGAAGGATAGAGTAAAAAAAAGAAAAGAGATGAAAAGGAAAGAAAGAGGAAGGAAGGGTTGCTCTTCTTCACTTGTTTGGAAAGGATAAAAAAGAAAGGAAGGATAATATTAATTATGTTGTTTGGATAGAGAGGAAGAAAAGAAAGAGAAGAGTTATGTGATAATTATATCCTTCGGAATAAAAAATAAATCGTGGAAGTAAAAGAATAAAGAAAAAAATAAAGAAATATTTTGATTTTTCAAAAAAAAGTATAACTTAAACTTTTTTTTCCCTTAGTTTACCCCTTCCCTCCTCCCCCTTATTCCCTTCATTTTTTTTTTAATCCTTTCCCAAATAATATAACTTATACTTTTCATCTTCTTTTTCTTTTTTTTTTTTTATTTTTTTCCATCCAAACATACCCTTAAGAAAAATATTTTTATAAAAAAGAAAGGTACTAATTTAGTTGTGAATATTCCGAAAGTTTCAAGCTCAAACTTATGTATGGAGTAGAAAGTGGGCATGAATCATGCTTTGTACTGCATAGTATGATGCACGCTTGATGATATTTGCCTTTCGGACAGAAACATGGTGACAATGTTTAGAAGGGATAAATTACCGTATTTTTTAATTATTTTTAAAATTAAGCTTTAACTAATTAATTCAAGAGAATTATTCGATGTTTAATTTTTTTTATCAATGCCTTCATGTGTTTTTTTTTTATTGTTATTTACGATGTAATTTATATACCGTCAGAAACATTAGAGCGCTGGTGCAACAGCGATCAGTAGACCGTAGACCTCGTGCAGGGCTCACTTCCAGCTCCCGTACGAGCAGCATCGTACGGTGATCCAGATCCATCCAGGGCGGTAGACCACCTGTTAGGGGAGCTTTGGACCGCGGAAGTCCCCCTTGTCCTCCAAACTGGACCGCACGCCTGCGCTCAATTCCAACTCCGAGATGCGAAGCGTTGCATCGATTATCCATCTCGCACGGTGGCCGGGACCAGGGGCCGAAGCATTGGCCCGACAAGGCTGAGCAACGTGGGCCCACATGACAGGCCCATCCTGCCACACACGTACTGGATCACGAAAGGCGCCAAAGACATACCCATCAACTCCGATGACTTTTCACGCCAAAGATCCGGACTTGAAACCACTTTGAGCATCATGTGAAGAACGGATTAAAATAATATTGCCCCGCTAATTAATCCGAGAAAAGTTCTTTATCCTTTAATTTTTTTTATCGGGCATGCGTAATCATATACGTGCGCAATCAATCATTATATATAATACATATGCTTCTATATGGCGCATAATACAAAATATATATATATATATATATATATATATATATTTATTATTTTATTTTATTATATTTATTATTTCAAGCATACTATAATGTCATAAAAATATAATAAAAAAACTTAAAAATAAATAGAATAAAATAGAATTCAATTTAAAAACTAATATAAGTTTAAATAGAATGCACAATCCATGAACCATTACGCTAAATTTATATTAATGGTTAGTGATATGGTTAATGAAGTCATGTGTAAGTTAACGATCAAAACTAATTGACAGGGAAGTCAAAAGGACGGTGACAATTCGAACTCGCCCCAACCTCTCAAGTCTGTCTCAGCCTCTGGATTTGGCTCCGGCCTCCTAAGTCGGTCTTAGTTTGACGTTAGCCCACGTGTCTGACAAGACCTGATCCCATCCATCTGCGACCCACTCATCTGATAAGATTTGGCCCATCAACCACCTGTGGCCCACTTACATGACAAGACCAGGCTCATCAACCACCTGCGGCCCACTCACTTGACAAGATCAGATCAGATGGAACAAAGCCCATCAGTTCTGACATTCCATTCAAAAGATATTCTCCACCGCATAGCCCCGGCCACGTGGCTCACCCATCGCTAGGTGGCAAGGACTATCTATAAATTGGGTAAGAGGAACCCTCACGAGGTGTGAACACTTAAGCACTCAAGAGAATTTCTTACTTAATTTCAACTCTCTCTCTCTCTCTCTCTCTCGAGCTTCCTTACACTATAAGAAAATATTGAAATAACGAGCAAAGATGCATCGCTAAATTGCGACACCACCGCGACAACAAAAAATAGCGACGCAATTCGCGACGCATTAGTGACGCAATAAACTAGATAATTAAAAAAACTAATTTTTAATTTAGCGACGCAAGTAATGCATCGCAAATTTTTTTTAAAAAAATTAAATTTTATAAAATATAATTAAAATATAAAAAAATTTAAAAAAACAAAAAATTGCGATACCTAGATGCGTCGCAATGTAGCGACGCATAAAAAATGAGTTGCTACATTGCGACGTAACTAGGTGCGTCGTAATTATTTTTAAAAAATTAATTTTTATAAAATAAATATAAAATAAAAATATTACGACGCAATTCAGTGCGTCATTTTTTAAAAAAATTAATTATGTTAAATAGCAATGCATTAGTGACGCAATAAATTAAAAAATTAATTTTTAAAAATAATAATGAAAAAAAGATTGCGACGCAACATAGTGCGTCGCAATGTTTTTAAAAAAATTAATTATGTTAAATAGCGACGCAATAGCGACGCAATAAATCAAAAAACTAAAAAATTAATTTTTAATTTAGCGACGCAAGTATTGCATCGCAATTTTTTAAAAAAATAAATTATATAAAAAATTAAAATAAAACATTGCGACGCCATAAGGTGCATCGCAATTTTTTTAAGAAAAATTAATTTTATAAAATATAATTATAAAATAAAAATATTGCGATGTATTTCAGTACATCACAAATTTTTAAAAAATTATATTAAATAGCGATGCAACAAATCAGAAAATTAAAAAAAATTAATTTTAATCTAGCAATGCAAATAATGCGTTGCAATTTTTTAAAAAAATTAAATTTCATAAAATATAATTAAAAGATAAAAAAATTAAAATAAAACATTGCGACGCAATGAAATGCATCGTAATTGTTTTAAAAAAATTAATTTTGGTAATCGTCGGATTGATCATCGCCGATCGGGATCATGGCTTGGATCGATCGCAACCATTGGATCGTCGCCGATCGGATTGATCGCAAGTGTCCGAGATCGATCATCGCCAATCAGGATCATGGCTTGGATCAATCGAAACCGTCGGATCATCGCCGATCGGATTGATCGCAACGGCCTGAAATTGATCATCGCCGATCGGGATCATGGTTTGGATCGATCGCAACCGTCGGATCGTCGCCGATCGGATTGATCGCAACGGTCCAAGATCAATCATCGCCGATCGGATCATGGCTTGGATCGATCGCAACCATCGGATCGTCGCCGATCGGATTGATCGCAACGGTCCGAGATCGATCATCGCCGATCGGGATCATGGCTTGGATCGATCGTAACTGTCGGATCGTTGCCAATCGGATTGATCGCAACGGTCTGAGATCGATCATCGCCGATCGGATCATGGCTTCAATCGATTGCAATCGTCGGATCATCGCCGATCGGATTGATCGCAACAGTCCGAGATTGATCATTGCCAATCGGTATCATTGCTTCGATCGATCGCAACCGTCGGATCGTTTCCGATCAGATTGATCGCAACGGTCAGAGATCGATTATCGCCGATCGGGATCATGGCTTGGATCGATCGCAATCGTCGTATCGTCGCCGTTGGGTTGATCGCAACGGTCCGAGATCGATCATCGCCGATCGGGATCATGGCTTCGATCAATCGCAACCATCAAATCATCGCCGATCGGATTGATCGCAACGGTCCGAGATCGATCATCGCCGATCGGATCATGGCTTCGATCGATCGCAACCGTCGGATCGTCACTGATTGGATTCATTGCAATGGTCCGAGATCGATCATCGCTGATTGGGATCATGGCTTGGATCGATCGCAACTGTTGGATCGTCACGATCTGGTTGATCGCAACGATCCGAGATCAATCATCGCCGATCGGGATCATGAATTGGATTTATTGCAACCGTCGTATCGTCGCCGATCGGTTTGATTGCAACGGTCCGAGATCGATCATCGCCGATCGGGATCATGGCTTGGATCGATCGCAACCATCGGATCATCGCCGATCGTGTTGATTGCAACGGTCTGAGATCGATCATCACCGATCGGAATCATGGCTTGGATCGATCGCAACCGTCGGATCGTCGCCGATCGGGTTGATCGCAATGGTTCGAGATCGATCATCGCCGATCGGGATCATGGCTTGGATCGATCGCAACTATCGGATCGTCGCCGTTTGTGTTGATCGCAACGGTCCGAGATCGATCATCGCCGATCGGGATCATGGCTTCGATCGATCGCAAACCGTCGGATCACCGATCGGATTGATCGCAATGTTCGAGATCGATCATCGCCGATCAGGATCATGGCTTGGATCGATCGTAACCGTCGGATCGTTGCCGATTGGGTTGATCGCAACGGTCCGAGATCGATCATCCGATCGGGATCATGGCTTGGATCGATCACAACCGTCGGATCGTCGCCGATCGGGTTGATCGCAATGGTCTGAGATCGATCATCGCCGATCGGGATCATGGCTTGAATTGATCGCAACCGTCGTATCGTCACCGAACGGTTTGATCGCAACGGTTCGAGATCGATCATCGCCGATCGGGATCATGGCTTGGATCGATCGCAACCATCGGATCGTCGCCGATTGGATGGATCGCAACAGTCCGAGATCGATCATCACCGATCGGGATCATGGTTTGGATCGATCGCAACCGTCGGATCGTCGCCGATCGGGTTGATCGCAACGGTCCGAGATCGATCATCACCGATCGGGATCAAGGCTTCGATCGATCGCAACTGTCGGATCGTTGCCGATTGGGTTAATAGCAACGGTTCGAGATCGATCATCGCCGATCGGGATCATGGCTTAGATCGATCGCAACCGCGGATCGTTGCCGATCAGATGGATCGCAACGGTCTGAGATCGATCATCGCCGATCGGGATCATAGCTTGGATCGATCGCAACTGTCAGATAGTCACCGATCGGATGGATCGCAATGGTCCGAGATCGATCATCGCCAATCGAGATCATGGCTTGGATCGATCGCAACCATCGATCGTTGCCGATCGGGTTGATAGCAACGGTCTGAGATCATCATCGCCGATCGGGATCATGGCTTGGATCAATCGCAACCGTCAGATCTTTGCCGATCGGATGGATCGCAACAGTCCAAGATCGATCATCGCCGATCGGAATCATGGCTTGGATCGATCACAACCGTCGGATCGTCGCCGATCGGATGGATCGCAAAGGTCCGAGATCGATCATCGCCGATCGGGATCATGGCTTGGATTGATCGCAACCATCGGATCGTCGCCGATCGGATGGATTGCAACGGTCCGAGATCGATCATCGCCGATCGGGATCATAGCTTGGATCGATCGCAACCGTCGAATCACCGCCGATCGGGATCATGGCTTGGATTGATTGCAACCGTCGTATCATCGCCGATCGGATTGATCGCAATGGTCCAAGATCGATCATCACCGATCGGGATCATGGCTTGGATCGATCGAAACCATTGGATCGCCGTTCGGGTTGATCGCAACGGTCCGAGATCGATCATCGCTGATCGAGATCATGGCTTGGATCGATCGCAACCGTCGGATCATTGCCGATCGGATTGATCGCAACGGTTTGAGATCGATCATCGCTGATCGGGATCATGGCTTCGATCGATCGCAACCATCGGATCATCACCGATCGGATTGATTGCAACAGTCCGAAATTGATCATCGCCGATCGGGATCATGGCTTCGATCGATCGCAACCATCGGATCGATGCTGATCGGGTTTATCGCAACGATCCGAGATCGATCATTGCCGATCGGGATCATGGCTTGGATCGATCGCAACCGTCAGATCATTTCCGATCGGATGGATCGCAGCGGTCCGAGATCGATCATCGCTGATCGGGATCATGGCATGGATCAATCGCAACCATCGGATCGTTGCTGATCGGGTTGATCGCAATGGTCCGAGATCGATCATCGCAGATCAGGATCATGGCTTGGATGATCGCAAACCGTCAGATCGTCGCTGATCGGATGGATCGCAACTGTCCGAGATTGATCATCCGATCGGGATCATGGCTTGGATCGATCACAACCATCGGATCGTCGCCGATCGAATGGATCGCAACGGTCCGAGATCGATCATCGCTGATCGGGATAATGGCTTGGATCGATCGCAACCATCGGATCGTCGCCGATCGGATTGATCGCAATGGTCCGAGATCGATCATCGCGATCGGGATCATGGCTTGGATCGATCGCAACCATCGTATCGTCGCCGATCGGTTTGATCGCAACGGTCCGAGATCGATCATCGCCGATTGGGATCATGGCTTGGATCGATCACAACCGTCGGGTCATCGCTGATCGGATGGATCGCAACGGTCCGAGATCGATCATCGTCGATCGGGATCATGGCTTAGATCAATCGCAACCGTCGGATCATCACCGATCGGGTGATCGCAATGGTTCGAGATCGATCATTGCCGATCGGGATCATGGCTTGGATTGATCGCAACCATTGGATCATCGCCGATCGGATGGATCACAGTCCGAGATCGATCATCGCCGATCGGGATCATGGCTTGGATCGATCGCAACCGTCAGATCGTCACCGATCGGATGGATTGCAATGGTCCGAGATCGATCATTGCTGATCGGGATCATGGCTTGGATCATCGCAACATCGGATCGTCACCGATCGGGTTGATCGCAACGGTCCGAGATCGATTATCGCCGATCGGGATCATGGCTTGGATCGATCGCAATCGTCGTATCGTCGCCGATCGGTTTGATCGCAATGGTCCGAGATCGATCATCGTCGATCGGGATCATGGCTTGGATCGATCGCAAACGTCGGATCGTGCTGATCAGGTTGATCGCAATGGTCTGAGATCGATCATCGCCGATCGGGATCATGGCTTGGATCGATCACAACCGTCGGGTCATCGCCGATCAGATGGATCGTAAAGGTTCGAGATCGATCATCGCCGATTAGGATCATGGCTTGGATCGATCGTAACCATCAGATCGTCGCCGATCAGATTGATCGCAACGGTCTGAGATCGATCATCGCCGATCGGGATCATGGCTTGGATTGATCGCAACCGTCGGATCGTCGCCCATTGGATGGATTGCAAGGGTCCGAGATCGATCATCGCCGATCGGGATCATGGCTTGGATCGATCGCAACTGTCGGATCGTCGCCGATCGGTTGATCACAATGGTCCAAGATCGATCATCGCCGATCGGGATCATGGCTTGGATCGATCGCAATCGTCGGATCGTCGCCGATCGGATGAATCACAATGGTCTGAGATCGATAATTGCCGATCGGGATCATGGCTTGGATCGATTGCAACCGTCGGATTGTCGCCGATCGGATGGATCGCAACGGTCCGAGATCGATCATCGCTGATCGGGATCATGGCTTGGATCGATCGCAACCGTTGGATTGTCGCCGATCGGGTTGATCGCAACAGTCCAAGATCGCTCATCGCCGATCGGGATCATGGCTTGGATTGATCGCAATCGTCGTATCGTCGCCAATCGGATTGATCGCAACGGTCCGAGATCGATCATCACCGATCGGGATCATGGTTTGGATCGATCGCAACCATCGGATCGTCGCCGATCGGATTGATCGCAGCCATCGATCATCATCGATCGGGATCATGGCTTCGGTCGATCGTTATTTTTTTAAAAAAATTAATTTTTATGAAATATAATTATAAAATAAAAATATTGCGACGCAATTTAGTGCGTCGTAATTTTTTTTAAAAAAATTAATTTTGTTAAAATATAATTTAAAATAAAAATATTGTGACGCAACTTGGTGCGTCACAATTTTTTTAAAAAAATTAATTTTTTTTATAATAAAATAAAAAAAATTTCCCACGGAAACTTGCCGCCAAACTAGCGACGCATTAGCGACGCAATTATTTTCGTCGCTAATTTTTCCAAAAATAAAAAAAATATTTTTTGCCGACCAAATTAGCGATGGATTAGCGATGAAATTTTTTTTAATTGTGTTTCCCTTCCCACCCCTCCCGTTTTCGGCCACGGCCGCGGCGGTGGCCTGGCCACAGGCCACCATTTTTTTTTCTTAAAAAAGAGAGGGTGGGGTTTTTCCCCCACCCCTGAGGCCACGGCCCCGGCCGCGACTGTGGCCAGCGATGGCCTGGCCACGGTGGCCAGGCCACCATTTTTTTTTAAAAAGGGGGGGGTGGGGTTTTTCCCCCACCCCTGAGGCCACGGCCACGGTGGCCAGGCCAACGTTTTTTTTAAAAAAAGGAGGGGGGTGGGGTTTTTCCCCCACCCCTGAGGCCATGGCCGGTTTTTCCTCCACCCTTGAGGCCACGGCCACGACCGCGGTCGTGGCTACCGGTGGCCTGGCCACGATGGCCAGGCCATATATTTTTTTAAAAAAAAGGGGGGTGGGGTTTTTCCCCCACCCATGAGGCCACGGCCGCGGTGGCTTTTTTTTTAAGGGGGGGGGGGGGGTGGGGTTTTCCCCCACCTCTGCCATTTTCGGCCATGGCCGCGGCCGTCGTCTCAGGCCGCGGCCACGGCCATCGTCTTAGGCCACGGCCGCTGGCCACCATGGCCAGGCCACCGCCGTGGCCATGGCAGTCGTCTCCGGTCATAGTCGCGGCCGTCGTTTCAGTCCACGGCCGCGACCATGGCCGGAGACGACTGCCACTGCCGCGGCGGTGGCCATGCCACCGTTTTTTTAAAAAAAAATAGGGGGTGGGGTTTTTTTTATTCATTATGAATTTTTTTTGTTTAATTTATTTATGTTTATGAACTCAATTTTACATGAAATATTAGAGAAATTTGCATGTAATCTATAATCTTGTAATGCATAATTTGATATTTGCATAATATTTGATATATTTAAAATTTATATATTTAGATTTATAAATGTCTTGTGTTATCGAATCTGTTTATTTCTTGAAATATTGTTCATGATATATTATTATTAGAATGCTTATCATGCAATTTATATGGTTTTGATAGTTTAGATGATTAATATTTTTTA
>UESW01005070.1:0-78735 GCA_900491605.1 Calamus simplicifolius | reverse complement strand
AATTGAAAGAAATTTGATATAGCAAACCATAATTTGATATATTTCCTCAAATTCTAAACTAACCAATCAAAATAAATTCGATATCATGAAGGAAAAATGATATAGCTCATTTAGAACTAAATTTAATGCAGGAATATTAAATTTGATATAGTGAACTCAGATTCAAGTACTGAAAGAATATAGCTTCTCGTAATAAAAAGAATTTGAGATAAGAGCATAGCTTTTATGTGATTTGAGTTATTAGATTGATCGGATTTAGTTTAGGTCAGGTTGAATCCATTTTTACTTATCTAAAGTAAATCCATATGACTATGTCAAATTCGGTCTTATTGAAAATATAAGGTCCAAACCTGATGTAAAATTTTAATTTTATCCAATTTTTGAACCTAATGCAACCCATAGGCTTATTTCTTGTCTTTGATTTTTTATATTATTTCTCACAGCACTATAACCTTTAGACCCGTTTGAGACTTTGTAAGACTTAGTCTTGCAAATTCTCAAATTGTCCTGGTGGACAGTTGGAATATTTTTTGTGACATGTTAGTCTGCTATTAATCATCGTGGGGTGAGATTTCGGTTTGCATTTGCTCATACGTTCTCCTAGTGTGGCTTATATACCACACATTTAGGAGAACATATGGGGAAATGCTGCCGAAATTTCAATGTAAACCGATCGATGATAATTAATAGCAGAATAACATATCACAAAAAATATTCTTGAATGGGATAGGGCCTTACCTAAGTCCATGGAGTGAAGGTGGAATTATTTAGGACACTTGAATTCTTGTGAAGTCTAATGATTGAATGGACCCTCCTGGCCGGTCCTGGATTATTTTATTTACCTTAGAAGTGTAAAAGAATTAATCTATTGCTATAATGACTAATGCAAAATTATATTGTTGTTCCTTTAATGGTTTACCAGACTTTGTATAAGTCGGTCAAAAATGAGCGGGGCTCGCTCGTGGATGTATGCAAGGATAAAAGATGGCTTGCTTAATCCAGATTTTCTGAATGGATTGGAAGAATTTATCGCATTTGCATGTAGCCAACCTGAATGGATGGATGGGCCTAGGATTAGGTGCCCATGCAACTTCCACAGGTGTCAGAATAAAGCCTATAGATGTGAAACTGTTAAGGTGCATTTGTGTAAGAAGGGTTTGTTCCTGATTACTATGTTTGGTACTGTCATGGTGAACCAGAGGAAATTCCAGCAGCTGTTATAGCCAACAAGAGTCAATTCCCGTTGATGAACCATTTGTGAATTTAAACACATATGAACAAATGGTGATGAATGCATCGGGTAATGAATTCAATCAGAATACATTTATGGAAGAACCAAATCCAGATGCACAACAATTTTATGATATGTTGTGTGCTGCAAATCAAGAATTGTATCCTGGTTGTGAGGGTCATTCCCAGTTGTCTACAGCTGCTCGTTGTTGAATATTAAGGCAGAACATCGATTATCAGAAAAGGCGTTCAATTCTGTAGCTGGGTTAATCAAAGAAATTTGCCAAATGATAATGTTGTAGCAGACAGTTTTTACTCAACGAAAGAAGTTGTTGCGTGGGCTTGGGCTCCCAGTTAATAAGATCGATTGTTGCTTGAACAATTGTATGATATTTGGGGTGAAGACTCAGAGCTGAGATGGTGTAAGATTTGTGGGCAATCGAGGTACAAAAACACGAAGGGGGAGCTAGTACAAGTAGGAGGAAAAGTGTGCCTTACAAGAGGATGCATTACTTTCCTCTTACCCACGCCTGCAGAGATTATACAGATCTGAGGCTAACAGCTGCTGATATGAGATGGCATGCCGAACATGAATCTAAAGAGGATGAAATGCGGCATCCATCAGATTCAAAGGCTTGGAAGCATTTCAATGAAAATCATCCTGATTTCGCTGAAGATATAAGGAATGTGAGATTAGGTCTTTGTACCGATGGCTTCCAACCATTTGGTCAAGCGGGGCAACAGTATTCATGTTGGCCTGTGATACTGACTGTATATACCTTCCCGTGGAAGTGCATGAAAGATACTGCAATGTTTTTAACCGTTTTGGTTCCAGGACCATCAAATCCAAAGGAAAAGATTGATGTCTTCTGCAACCGTTGGTGGCCGAATTGAAAATGTTGTGGGAAACAGGAGTCATAGCCTACGACATTTCTATGAAACAAAATTTCTTCATGAGAGCTGCTTTGATGTGGACAATAAGTGATTTCCGGCATATGCAATGTTGTCTGGTTGGAGCACTGCTGGACGTCTGGCATGCCCTCATTGCATGTATGATTCGGATGCATTTACATTGCAGAAGAGTGGTAAGCAGTCATGGTTTGATAACCATAGAAAGTTCTTGCCTTCCAAATCATCCTTACAGGCGTAACTTGATCGCCTTCCGGAAGAACAAAGCAGTCACAAAATTTGCCGAACCGGTTAGGTCCGGCACGGATATATTTGATTCTATAGAGCATTTGGGGTTGAGGTATGCATGGGAACCAGATGCAGATAGAATAAATGGCCGTATATGTAAAGAACATAACTGGAAGAAGCGAAGTATATTTTGGGATTTGCCTTATTGGAGCACAAATCTCATCCGGCACAACTTGGATGTTATGCATATTGAGAAAAATTTCTTTGATAACATATTTAACACGGTACTAAACATCCCGGAAAAACCAAAGACACTGCAAAGTCGAGAGAAGAACTTAATCAGTATTGCAGAAGAGGTGATTTGAGAAGGAATGCTGATGGGACCTATCCTAAAGCCTGTTACACTCTTGACAAAAATTCACGAGAAGTTTTATGTAACTGGATTAGAGGGTTAAAATTTCCTGATGGTTATGCTTCAAATATCGGTAGGTGTGTGGACATGCATAAGCTCAAGTTGTTTGGCATGAAGAGTCATGACTGTCATGTTTTCATGCAACGAATTATTGCCCGTGAGTTGCTTCCGCAACATGTGTGGAAGGCATTGACGAGCTCAGCTTGTTCTTTAAGGAGTTATCTGCCGCAGTCATTACTTCTGCATCCATGGAAAGGCTTGAGGAGGAAATTCCAATTATTTTATGCAAGCTGGAGCGAATATTTCCTCCAAGTTTTTTTGACTCAATGGAGCATTTACCGGTTCACTTGCCATACGAAGCACGTATAGCTGGTCCCGTGCAGTATCGCTGGATGTATCCTTTCGAGAGGTAAACACCCAAATCAGTAATACATGTTGACATTTCAAATATTATTTCATTTATGAAGGAAGTTGGTTTATTTTATTTTCAACTTTACATATAGGTATCTTAAGAAGTTAAAAAATAATGTGCGTAATAAGGCAAGGGTTGAAGGTTCTATATGCAATGCACACTTGGTTGAAGAAGTTTCAGCTTTTGCCTCGCATTACTTTGAGGGTCACGTTCATACGAGGACCCGAAATCTTGGTCGTAACGATGACATATGTGTGGACGAAGGAGAACCTACTGACGGTAGAATATCAATATTTAAAAGTATCGGCCGTTCATTTGGGAGGCAGAAGTCAAGACAATTAAGCGATGTGGAGTATAATGCAGCACATTATTACATCCTAATGAACTGTAGAGAAGTCGACCCATACATTGAGTAAGTATATACTTCATTAATTGCTTAATTAGAACTTCTACTTTAAATTGTAAAATACCATACTATTTAATTGCTAACAGAAGTTTTAATTTTATAATCCCTTAAGGATGTATTGTGATAGACAACGACAGATCAGTCAAATTGCCATTGGGCAGAAGTTAGAAACGAGTTCGCTTATTGGTTTTATGAATTTGTGAGTACTATCACTCAATCAATTACAATAATGGCTTTTATTTTTTGAATTGATTGTGAATAGCTTATTAATTTATAGGTAAACGTCCATGGTTCACAACCGACAATATTTTCATTAAATGTCTAGCGCAGTGGCCATTGAAGACCGTAACTACCTATACTGGCTATTTTGTTAATGGATACAAATTTCAAATTGAACGACTAGCATCTTCAAGAGGGACGCAGAATTGGGGCGTATGTGTTAAAGGAGAAAGTGCTGGAGCAAATATGCAGGATTATTATGGAAAGTTAGTAGAGGTGGTCGAAGTTGAATATCCCGGTTGGCCTATGAAACGAACTGTATTGTTTCGTTGTGATTGGTTTGATCCGATAAAAGGGTTCATAACGACTACAATCAAGTTGAAGTAAACCATCGACGAAGATTGCAGAAATATGACCCATTCATTCTTGCATCCCAAGCTCAGCAAGTGTTTTACTGCGGATATCCAAGTTTGCGCAACGACAAGCGAGATTGGTGGGCTGTTTCTAAAATCGTTCCACGTTCAACAATCATATTAGATGAGAGTTCATCAAGTCAATCAACTGAGTGCCCTGCATTTCAAGAGGATGAGATGGAAATGCATGCAATTGAGGATGACACAAGGGCTCCTGAAACATCACTTAGAGATCCAAATGGTGATGTCCAAGAAATTGAGGATGCAAATGTTCGGTTTCCTTCCGATGATAATGAAACTGAATCACAGTCCGATACGACATCGGATGTTGAACCAACATTTCACGAAACAAATGACACTGATTAAAGATATAGGTTCATTCAATTTTGATTTATTTTTATAAGTGTTAAATTTTTATATTTATTAATTATTCATAATTATATTGCATTGCATTAATCTTTAGTATTTACAGTATGACGGACCGAGGTAGATCTACTCTGACGGACATAGCCCTGCTGCGTCACATCCCACTACCAGCCCTGATGCACGGACTTTTGCCTCTCCAGGCATCGATGCTCATCCTGTATTTTCCTCTACCGATCGGCATAGACCTCTGAGAGTTCTTCTTTGGTCGGTCGCACCGTACTTCGATTGGATGCCGATGGGCTGTAAGTATATACTAATTGTAACTATATATTTATATTTTTAAGTTAATTACTTATTTTAATTAATTTTTTTAATAGCTTTATTGAGCAGCATACTGTATCGAGCCGGATCAGCTTATATTCCAGAGCCGTGCTGATCCCAGTGGCTACGATTGGCACCATGTATCTGCGGCCACGAGGGAGTTTTATTTTTCAAAGTTTCAGGTAAACTTTTTAAATACATTTTATAACTGATATAAAATTTTCTAATCTTAATATATTCTGAAACTAACTGTTTATTTCAATGCAGAAAAAGTTTACGTGGGACCCTACCATCCATGATGCCATTAGGGCAACATGGAATGCTCTGCGGCACGCTGATACTCCGACATGCTTTATCGTTGGAGGAGTTCGGGTGACCGGGCATGTGCCGAAGGGTATTTGGGCCAACTGGCAGCGGGCATGGCAGTCCGAGGCATGGATGAGGAGGTCCGCATCAGCCAGCATGAACCGCCGATCTGAGAAGGGCGGTCATGGCATGGGCCTTTCCTGTCACACTGCGGGTTTCATTTCTATTCAGGAGCACAGGCGCCGTATGGTAAGAAAACATAAACAATTTAAATACTAATTTAGTCATTACAAATACTTACATTTATATTCTTTCTTCTACTTTTGTAGTCCGAGCAGGAGGGTAGATATCCTGGTGAGTTTCATCTATTCAGGGCGACACACACTAGGAAGGACGGTTCCTGGGTCGATACACGATCACGGAAGGTTGGGGTAAGAAATTAGCTTTATATTTATTTGTTTAATTTTTAAAATTTTATTCAGCTTTATATATTTATTCATTTATCATTGATTTTATAATTCAAAGGCACGAGTCGAGGAGCTTCAGTCTCAGGCTTCGTAGGTCGACTCCACTGATGGGGGGCCGTCCGTCGAACTCTCACCAGTGGAGAGTCGACGTATATTTTTGGAGGCTGTTGGTGCCCAGTCGCGAGACCGTAGGGTCTATGGTTTGGGCACCAGAGCTTCCAGATATTTTTCCCATCAGGGCTCCAGTTCGCATGGTTCTGGCGATATTCCTTCCGAGCGGTTAGACGACATCCGAAGATCTATCACGGAGGAAGTTCGCCGTGAGGTTCGGGAAGAGCTTGTAGAGATGAGAGAGCAGATGCGTCAGATGCAGGTTTTAGTTCGTCTCATATCGCAGGGTCCATTCCAACCTCCGCAGCCTCCACAGCCGCTTACAGATACATGATGTATTTTTTTTACTACTTGATGTATTTTTTTTATTTTTTCTATTTTGTATATAAAAATTTTAAATAATTAATAAAATAAATTTTTATCTATTTTTAAAAATTTTGTAATTTGGTCAATTGTATTAGCAATTACATTATTAGGAAGTTTAATTTATATTATTTATTTTTTTTAAATAAATTAATTTACTTTAAAAATTAAAAATTAATTTACTTTATTTTTTAAAAAAAATAAATTAATTAGCGATGCTATTTTTTATCGCAATTAATTTAAAAATATTAAAATTATTTTTTTTTTTTTTTTAAAATAAAATAATTAGCGACGCAATTGCAATAAGATTTTTCGTTGCAAATATTTTTAAAAATTATTTTTAAAATAGCGACGTAATTTAGTATGCGTCGCAATATTGCAACGCATTTAGGGGCATCGTAATTATTTTTAAAAAATTAAAAATTAATTTATTTTATTTTTTAAAAAATAAATAAATTAATTAGCGATGCTATTTTTCATCGTAATTAATTTAAAAATATTAAAAATATTTTATTTTAATTTTTAAAAAATATAAATAAATTAATTAGCGATGCAATTGCGACGAGATTTTTCATCGCAAATATTTTTAAAAAATTTATTTTTAAAGTAGCAACACATTTAGGCTGCGTCGCAATATTACGACGCATTTAGGGCATCGCAGAGAGTCGCTGCTTAGCGACGCAATTGTGACAAATTGAAATTGCAACGAAATTTTAGCGACGCCTTTATTGCATCACTAATGTGTCGCTATGGCTTGTTTAGTGATGTATCAGCGATGCATTTTGGTGTCGCTATATTTTAATTTTCTTGTAGTGTTAAGCTTACGACTGTGATTTCGATCACTTGAGCATTGGAGAGTTCCTACCAGAATATCCGGCTCTCGGGACTTCTTGCAGGTCCGAAAAGAAGCGGAACCTCATTAGCAAACTCATGGCATTCTCACATAAACTTTTATAAGATGATCGACCATCATCAGTTAGTATGTATTGAGATGTGATATGAAGGTGTGAAATCGGACTTCTTAATGGAACTAACCTTTTGTCTTAATTCAACTTTGACTTTAAGTAATCTCTTGTTTAAAGAGTTAAAGTGTTATGAAGCAAAAAGATATGAAAAAGAAAGAGCTCATGAACATAAGAAGTTGGTTAAGTTCTTGAAGCTATGGCTAATAAGCATTTTTATATATCTAATTTAATATAAAATTAGATATTTTAATCTTTAATACATGATTATTAAATTTTTATATAAACGATATTATTTTATTCTTAGTTGGAAAAAAGAAAACAATCCCATCCTAAGACGCTATAAATGTTAAGCAACAGCCACAAAAATAGTGCAAAGAGAAGGAGAAATGTTAGAATGACTATTATATAAAACTATCATACTAATCACCTTAGGAGTTAATGTTTTCAAATTATTATGTATGCTAATAACATAAAGCAGGGTGTGTCAAATTGTCACACAATCTATGAACGGTTCCATAATATTGCAGACTTTTAATTTTTTTGGTACCGTCCCTGGACCTTGAATGCAGTAATCTGAAATCTCAGGTGATAATACGTTTGATTAATGAAATTATCAAATGTTGACACCAGCGATCTATATTCAAAACTAGTTATTGTTTCTATTTTAGCCATGTCTCCTCCCAATCTAGTTCTCAAAAAAGAACTGCCACATGAGCATGCAAAAAAAACAATTGCATGCATTTTAAGAAAACCAAGTTCCTGTTTTGGTAATGGATATTAGCTTTATAATATTGTGGCTTTTATTATATCCGTTCCCAGGCAGCTTAATTTGCTATCTTTTAACGTCCGCATATAATGGTGCAAAATAAGGATGGGTCTAAAGGTCATGATATAACAAAATAATATGATATTTTAATAAGATTATTAATATATACACAAACATACATTTATTATATCTATAAGAGTATTATGTACCATGTTAACCCATTCTATGACGCAATTAAAAACAATCAACACTGTGTTATTATAGAATAAAGTTTAACTGCATCATGTTGTTAATGTTTCTTTCTAGCTTTGCGCATCAACATATAAAACTTATTGAAAAAAAATTTAAGCATAGCCTTTATACAAGAAAATCTTCTACCAATAAAGTTCTTATTCAAGAAATCAAGAATCAACCTAAGAATTAAGATATGAATAAATATACCTGCAATCGCTTTTTTCTGAATTTGAAAAAAATTGAAAAAAAGAGTTTTACTCTTAACTTTTTTAAGGCTTAAGACATCATATTTATAAATGTTGGAGATAAGTTATTTATGTTAACTCTGTATTAAACTTTTTTTACCCTTAGTAACGATGATGTTTTTGTAAATCTTGAAAAAATTATCTTCATCTTTTGAATATAATTTTTATTTTTAAATAAATCAATATTTTCTTAAGAATAAATTTTTTGTACAAGTATTTCCATCACAATTATTTGTTAAAAATTCTTATCATCATATATGTTTTTTCTAATTTTTTTTATAAAAAAAATCGAACCTCAACCCATTTATTCAATGTGCCACTTCAAAGCCTTCAGCTCTTATCTAATATCCTTATTTTTTAAAAAAACTTTTCATTATTTATGATATTATTACGTACAGTATGAAGCATGACAGTGGACGTACGAACTCATGTACCTTTTATGACAAAATAATTAAAACCATGTTCTGTAATAATAGCACAATGACTCAAGATTTGAGGCTGTCGGTCGCATCCTTCGGCTCTGCCTCGTCCTTAACGTTAGAATAAATGGTACCCCCCCCCCCCTCTCTCTCTCTCTCTCTCTCTCTCTTCTCTCTCTTTTATTATTATTATTATTATTATTATTTCTTTATTTCAAAAAAAAAAAGTTCATCTAATCTGCTGAGATGGGCTTTCATGTACTTAATTATCAGGTACAAGCAGCCAAGGTACTGGTTTGCATCCGTGTCTTGGCCTCCACACACACATCACGTAGTATGATGCAGCATCTGACCAGTCAAACGACTTCAGCATATTGCCACAATTTTTCCAACTATCACATGTTTCTTTAACTATCTTAATTGAGTTATTTAATAAGCAAATTAAACTATGATTAATAATAAATTTTTAACAAATAAAGATGTGGTCAATATCTTAGAGCAGCAATAAATCAAATTTTATTTGCTATAGTGATAAATATTTTAATCTTTTAGCTTTTATTTCCATCATAATTTTGAACATTTAATCAGCTTTCTTATTAAGATTTTTCTGCCTTCTATCTCTACTATCATATCAAGATCTAGGTTTATATTTGTACCAATGATCTGATCATATATGGTTTCTGTTCAAAAAAATTGAATTCCTAAAGAAACTAACAAAAAACCCATAAGAGAGAAATTGTTGTGCTTTTTTGCATGGATTTTCATTCCGATAAGCCCAATTATATATGATTAAGTGCATGCATAACCATATATTTAAGGGCATAGCATGTTGACTCTAAGAATACTATGAAGATGATAAGCAATGTAGTTGGCCAAAATTTTAGGATTGGTATCAAGGACTTTCTCCTCTTTTTTTTAACGTGTTTCAAGTATTTATTATTTTATTATTGTTAATGATAAAAAATTAAATTATATATATATGCAAATAAGAATAGTGATAATGTAAAAAGAGCGCGCGTATGGTATAGGAGATTCATTTAGGATCCAGATGAAGTTGATACAATCGCTATATTTATTTATACCTTAATGATTTTATGCAATAGTTATCTTATATCACCCTCACCTCCAGAATTACCGTCCAGCCTAGTGATCCTATATTGGTTCATGAGATCGAATATTCAAGATCATATTTTGATAGTGAACTTAACTTAGGATTTAGGAACCAAAACACCTTTCATCCATATAAAAATACTTCATATTATTTCATACTAATATAGTTTAATATTATAAGATTATATTATAAATAAATAATATTTATATTATAATATACATAATAATATAATATAATTATTATATTATTATATTATAATTTAATTTAAATATAATAATAATAAATAATATGAAATAATGATAAATTATTATGGTACTGGTAAAATATATTAGGAGTAGTTATTTTTTTAAGATAAAGAGAGGCTAACTAATTGAAGGTAATCTTGCTATTTAATAATTGGTGATTTAAGATTCTAATGCTATATCAAATGTAATGACGATCTTAAATTATTAGAATCTTTAATCACCGGCATGTATTATACTAAACATAGTGATTTTAAATTATTAGGGATCAGATTATTCTTATATAAAGATCTCTAATGATTTAATATCATCGTGGTGATAAGAAACACTACCAGAAATTAACCTTTCAGCGAGGGGCAAAATTTCTTGGTGAAGTCAAAAATTTTCGCCGAGGGATTTTCAAGAAAATTCATTCCTTGGAATATATGATGTTGGTGAAAGTCTCCCTCAAAAAATCCTTGGTAATTACTGAGGGATCTAAAACTTAGCCATTCTTCAAGGGATCCACTAACCAAAATGTACTCAGAAATCCCTTGGTAATTATCACGATCAAGAAAAATTTTCTTGCTAAAAATTAGCTAATTAAATTATTTATAAGAAATTATCTCTCGCAGATCCCCTAGTTTTTTTTTGTGCACCGTTGATTATCAAGGGATTAAAATCTGTAGCAATGTTGATTTGAACCCACACCAATTTGATCGTTGGCAAAGAAAGGGTGAAAGCCCAGGTATTTCTCTAGCAAGAAATCCCACTGTTCAACCGCAATAGTTATAAGGTAGGAGACGAAAAGAAGGCAGCGGCCCAAGTCCATCTTTTTATTTTTTTAATAATTTTTTTTATTTTTTAGTGACCCCATCTTTAGTATATTTTTTCTTATATTTTTATATATTTTTTTAACAATAACTGAATCTGACATGGATTACTTAGACCACTGCAAGCAGGGTTGGATAGGGTCAAAGTAGGTTGCAAATATCGGGTTGACCCATGACCCGACCCAACCCGACCCAACTCGAGCAAGTGATGATAGCGAAGGATGGGAAGATGATGATAACGCTGAGAAGCTCCGACGGGGAGGAGTTCAATGTTGAGAAGGCGGTGGCGATGCAGTCGGTAATGATCAAAAAAAAAAATCAAGGATGGATTCTTCGAGAGGGTGGGATCTCCCTCTTAAACATCACTGATAAGGTCCTTATCAAGATCCTTAAGTACTGCAAGAAGCATGCTGACTTCACAGTGGCAAACCCTTCGGCCATGATTGCAAGGCCATCACCAAGGAGGACATGGATGCATGTGATGCTGACTATATCAACAATGAGCAAGATGTCCTCTATATCATGTAGGATATAGAGGTTTAATGATATGTAAAAAAATAAATAAGATTTTTATCATTACTTTTAAAGAAAAGAGGTATTGAATAAGATGAATTTAATTTAACAAAAGACATAGAATATGATTGATTTGATGGCTACAACCCATGACTCAACTTGACCCAAATTGGATTCGAACTAGATCCATATTTTATGGATTATGACTAGGTTATACATGGACCTAACCCTATCTTGAATGGCTCATTGGGTCAAGAAATTTGATCATGAATCTAACCCAATTTTTTATTAGATTGGGTTTGGATTCATATCAACACCCAATCAAGGAACCAGATCAAGTTGGGATCAAGCATAACCCGGTCTAACCCTACACATTTGCAACCCTAGGTCCAAATGTGAGATTCGCCATATTAAGATAGTTGTTAGGCCATCCAAAGATTTTGAGCTCTAATCCTTTCATTCTCTAATTAGTTATTTGTGTGTGTGTGTGTGTGTCTCTCTCTCTCTCTATATATATATATAATTGAAAGGCATTCAAGAGGCAAGTTTCAACGGTGCTCTATGGTGCACTTTTAGTGGCTGATTGAATAGTGCTATTTATTGGTTCAATAATAGCAAGTGATATACTATGTGCTAGTTTGATGGAGCTCATCTATGCGAGGTAAGTCATTCGCAAGCTGCTCACCTCTGCTCGTTCGTTGGAAGGATTGAAAGGTGGTGTGGAGTGAAGGGAGAGGTGGAATGGTTTGTTTTTAGTTAGAAAAAGTGTGTTATTTTTTATGGGAATTTAGGAGTCTAATGCCAAAAATATGCAGCCAAAAATTAACCTAAATCCCCAGAAGGATCCATGTGGTTCAATTAAATTGATTAGGGAACGAGAATCGTACCTTATGTAAATAAAATTATTTTTGATGAGATAGATCTTTAGGCGCTGTGAAACCACAACTCCCTCTACGGTATCCATACGAATGACCACTTTGCATTGGGACTCAGTGTGCTAGCACTCTCTAGAACTCTTCTATATCAGTTCAGAAATAATCTCACTAAAACTCTCATTTTTATGGTGTGCAGTATTTCTCTGCGCATCTCATGTTGACGGCAAGCGTTGTCACATCTATATCAGAGCAACAACGTCCATTTATAATGATAATATCATATTCAAAATAGAATATTCTCATTAATAGGACTCTTAATTTTGGATCCAAAAAGACACGTCTTCTCATTTTCTGCACATCTAATGTTAAGAGTTTCGGAATCCAAAATGACACAATAGTGAAGATTATTATTTATTTCCGCTGGGTTTATGCAAATTAAACCCATAACCCATATGCATCATTCCTGGTGTGCGACCATGTAGGTTCACTCAATGTTGGCAGTAGGACTAAAACCCTTTCGGGTCTACAAGACATAAAGCAAGACATTATGTCTATCCAAATTGAGTGAAGATCATCGATCCGACTTTACCTAGTAGATGTCAATTATCTAGTCCCTTTGTCACATGATATTTAGTAATCAAGTATGAGGCATAGATCACATCTCTTATAGATTGTTTAATCATAAGTTTTTCTTGATTCCAAAGTTTGACTGAATAAACCAAATCGTTTGATTTAAACCTTTTAGTATTAATGTTATAAACAGACTTGTAATTTGTTTCATCAAAGTTTAGAACATAGAGCCCATTTAATAATTGAGCAAAACCATAATAAATGTCTCTATGATAGATGGATAGAATTATTCTTAATAATAAATTTAAAACCATCTTTGTCTAAACTTGAAACTGAAATAATGTTACTGCTCATAGCAGGCACATAGTAACAATTGCTTAAAGTCAAAACAAGTCCACTAGGTAAAGGTAATTCATAACATCCTAGAGATAATGCAGCAGCTCTTGCTCCATTTGCAACTCGTAGGTCCACTTCACCTTGAGCCAATTTTCTACTTTGTCTGAGACCCTGCACATTTACACAAATGTGAGATCCACATCCGGTATCTAATACCCATGATGTAGAAGTAGACAAATTGACTTGTATAACATAAATACCTGAGATTGTGGCTTCATTAGCCTTCCTCTTTTTCAGATCCTCCAAATACAGTTTGCAATTCCTTTTCCAATGACCTGGTTTATTGCAGAAGAAGCAAACTCCTTCCTTGGGCTGTTTCGGCTTGGGCTGGGGCTTAGGCCTTTTAGCTTTGGTCTCACCTTTTGCTTTGCCTTTGCCTTTGTCCTTGCCACTCCTCCTTTTGTCCTTTCCCATTTGAACCATCAAAACATTATTGGTCGCCTTAATGTTTTGTTCAGCATTCTTGAGCATCCCATGCAACTCCATTATAGACTTATCCATTTGGTGCATATTGTAATTCATTACAAATTGGTCATAGTTGGGAGGCAAGGAGGCAAGGATCATATCTGTAGCCAACTCCCTGCTAAGTGGAGCACCAAGTTTTTCAAGTCTATCAATGTAACTCTTCATCTTGAGCACATGAGTACTCACAGAGCTACCTGGAATCATTTTGCATCCATTCAATGCCTTAGTGACTGCAAACCTCTCTTGTCTTGCTTGCTCTTGGAACATTTCCTGGAGGTGTACAATCATATTGTACGCTTCATGTCCTCCATTTGCTTCTGAAGCTCGGAGTCCATGCTAGCAAGCATAAGGCAAGTCACATCCAAAGAGTCATCTTTATGCTTATTGTAAGCATTTCTTTCATCTCTTGGAGCATCAGTAGCAGGTACAGTTGGGATTGGAGTGTCTATGACATACAACTTCTTTTCTTGCTTAAGAACAATTCTTAAGTTACGATGCCAGTCAAGGAAGTTTGTGCCATTCAATTTTTTTTTTCGAGAACCGATCGCAAAGTAAGATTAGATGTGTTGTTTGATGTCATGATCTACATACAAGGAGTTACAGAGTTAATATCTTTATTTAAACCATTTCAATTATTCTCACTATTTTATCAAATTAACAACCCTCTAATGTTAATTCAAAACTTTTTCAATCTTTCAATATTTCTTAGTGAGTTAAGATCCATATTTACTAAACTTTAAGTCAGCTTTGGCATGACACTTAAAGTCTAGTTATTTAGGTAGGAAACGTCTTTCCAATTACATCATATGTAACTCTTGCTATGGGATTGACATCACATGTCCCGGTATACTAATCCCATTAATGCCATAGGCCCAAAACCATTTTGATAGCCTATTTAAGTCTAACCATTTCGACGTGAGGATAGCACTTTTATCCACCCTACCTAACTAAGATGGTCTAATGCACCCTGCTTTGGCAGATCCTACATTTAGACTATCAAAGCCTTGATAGGTGTCAAACTATGGGAGGCATTTTATGACTTAATATTAATAGAGGGACTTTATTGTTTTAAGTATATGATGACTATTCTATGGGACCAAAGTCACATACATCATCTATATAACATCTCATGCATGTATATATAAAACATAAATGTGTCATAGCATGACCATATGCTCGGTCTACCATTGATGATACGAACCTTTTGCTTGGAGCATCATCACTATGATCTCTTTTGATTGACATGAATGGCCTCCATATTTTACATTAAAAGAAAATCTACATTCTATGCTAGTGAAATAAATAGATTATATCAAGATAATGATACACAGCCGATAAACCAATTACAATAAAATTATCGACATGCAGGCCAATGTAATCAACAAAACCATAATAAACCTGCCAATCACATGAGTCTAAAGGGCCATGCTATGCATCATGCATAATACATAAAACTGTCCAAGAAAATATTTTTCTTGTATAGTTCTAATACTATCAAAATTAGGGTTTGAGATTGTGTCATGCATGCAAATTAGGGTTTCTTTGTTAAAACCCAACTATCAACCTAATTGACAACCCCACCTTGACGGATGATTATTTCAACGTTCAAACAAATTAAACACAATAAATCTATTTGATTCTAATCATATTAGAACTGTTTAACAATTAAACAAATCGCCATATTAATTCCATAGACGTATAGTCATTCACATCACATGTACAATAATTTCATTTAACAGTACGCATCACACATCCATATAATCAGATGAAATCAATTTAATTGAATCCACAAGTGGCTCTGATACCACTGATGAAAATTTAGGGGTCTAATGCCAAAAATATGCAGCCAAAAATTAACCTAAATCCCCAGAAGGATCCATGTGGTTCAATTAAATTGATTAGGAACGAGAATCGTACCTTATGTGAATAAAATTATTTTTGATGAGATAGATCTTTAGGCATTGTGAAACCACAACTCCCTCTACGGTATCCACACGAATGACCACTTCGCAATGGGACTCAGTGTGCTAGCACTCTCTAGAACTCTTCTAGATCAGTTCAGAAATAATCTCACTAAAACTCTCGTTTTTATGGTGCGCAATCTTTCTCTGCGCATCTCATGTTGACGGCAAGCGTCGTCACATCTATATCAGAGCAACAACGTCCATTTATAATGATAATATCCTATTCAAAATAGAATATTCTCATTAATAGGACTCTTAATTTTGGAATCCAAAAAGACACATCTTCTCATTCTCTGCACATCTAAAGTTAAGAGTTTTGGAATCTAAAAAACACAATAGTGAAGATTATTATTTATTTCCGCTGGGTTTATACAAATTAAACCCATAACCCATACACGTCATTCCTTGTGTGCGACCCTGTAGGTTCACTCAATGTTGGCAGTAGGACTAAAACCCTTTCGGGCCTACAAGACATAATTGGTCTCTAGCAAGACATTATGTCTACCCAAATTGAGTGAAGATCGTCGATCCGACTTTACCTAGTAGATGTCAATTATCTAGTCCCTTTGTCACACGATATTTAGTGATCAAGTATGAGGCATAGATCACATCTCTCATAGATTGTTTAATCACAAGTTTTTCTTGATTCCAGAGTTTGACTGAATAAACCAAATGTTACTGATAACTTCTTATCAATTCATTTGGGCATGGCCATGTACTTTTCTCAGTCTCACTCTTCAAGAGGGCCCAAAATATCTCTCTCAAATTAATGAGAGGGACAAATTCCTTCACGAACACTCATATCCCTCAACGTAGTTTATTCCATATCCAATCACAGTCTTATGATCATCTGGTTAAAGATGATGAAGAGCCGTGTCAAAACATGAAATTCACTATGTAGGAATCCATGGTGTCATCAGGTCAAAGGACTAAAATAATAACATCATGAAGAGAAGTATTCATAACAGAATCCATATGATATTCTCATGGTGGGTCGATCCAATACAATGTACTCTTACATGTATCTATGTGTTGACTTGATATCTCATATCCATGACCAGTAAAACATGATCATCAATCAACCAACATACTAATCTTACTTCATTATCGTTCCATATAATGAATGATTAGGGACAATTTAGAATAGTATTCTTATCACCTTATAGTTTCACTATTAAAGTCACATACTTTAATGATATAAGGAAGAATAAACTATTCAAGGAAACCTTTTTATCACATTAGAAGAGCATAAATAATAACATGATAAATAAAATAGTTTATTAAATAAAGATAAAACTATAAATGATAGCAAATATCCTGATGGCCTAGGGCACATCACCAGCAGTTTTGATAAGATTTGAATGAGTTAGAGAGAGGAATAGATGAAGGAAATTTTTTTGTTTAATTAATGGTATTAAAAATCAGTACATAATATTAATTTTATCTATGACTTTTATTTTTATGCTAGTGAGAGAATCTGCAAATGACATGTGCTTGGTACAAGATTTTAAAATCATTAAAGAATTTCTAAGAAAAAATTCCTTTTTGATATTATTTTTTTAGTTTTAAAAATATTTTACCAGCACTAAGGGATTATATCCCTTAGTGAATATCTAAGAAACTAAACTTTTCTTACAAATTTCTTGCTAAAAATTATTTAACTAACCACTCACTGATCCTTTGCAGATTACCAAGGGATTTTCAATGAATTTATCAAGAAAATATATCCCTAGCAAATCCCTTAAAGATTCCTTCCTGAAACTATATTTTAAACATAATTTAAAATTTCTTGAAAATCCTTTGATAATTTTTTGAGAAACATATCCCTTAATTGGTGATGTCCCTTGATAAAAGGTTGATTTTTGGTAGTGAAAAGCATTTAGAGCAATATTAAAATGTATCATTGATAATTAGAGTAATCAAAATGGCATATTGTAAGTGGCCTGACAATAACTTGTTTCCTAGTTTTTCACTTTAAATGAAACTATTTTTTTTATAAGTAACTTTAAATAATGCACTTTAAATGTAGTTATTACTAAATCAAAAATCCTATCAAGATAATTTGTTGAGTTTTTGTTAATTTAGTATTAACTTCTTTCTTGAGATATTTTTTTGATAGTGCTCAAGTTTATGTAGATAATGAAACTGATGAATCATGGGCATCAGCACTAGAGTTAACAATTTCCACTAGTTTTATTTCAAATAATTATCATTGTTTAAAGTAGAAGACAATTTCAAAATGTCATTTATGAAACTCTAAATTGGAGATATAGATTGATAAGGCTAAGTGGCATACCATTATGACAATCAACAAGCTTTAATTATTTTTATGACAAACGAGAGAATAGATTTTTTTTTTTATCGAATTGGGAGGTATGACCCCTCAAGGTTTTATTAATAAAAATATGTATGCGAGGGGAAAATGAGAGAATAGATAGTCAACTTTCTTTCATGTCAATCTTTAGGGCCGTGACATGGACAAACAATGATCTTCTAGATGCATCTTATATTAAAATGAAATTTTCTAGATGCTTTAGAATCCTAGGTCTATCAAAAAAAAAAATCTTTTCACTAAGCATAATAATAACATAGAGCGAAAAAGTCCACCTTTCTAAAAAAAATATAATAATAGTTTTTTAATGATTATTATAAGAGAAAATGCAATGGCACAATTTAATTATATCTATGTTTAGCAATAAAACAAAGATTCCCTTTGGCATGGAGATTTAGAGTTGAAAGAAGATTATTCTATCAATACGATAACAAGGAATTTAAATAACTATTATTATTATTATTATTAAATAATAGCTAGCATAATGAGTCAATGGTTAATTGTCTGCCACTAAAAGTTCTCCAATGGAAGGTGATTTAAATGATTATATAATTGGTAATTGAAAAAAGACATGTTACATCATTCGGTACAGTAAATATGTATTGATCATGCGAATTGATCATTCGCATGTGTTGATGCATATACGATGCACGATAAGATTTATTGGGTCATGATATATGTATTAGCATGTGCAAATAATTAATTTGTATGATTATTATATACTTATTATATTAAAAAAATAGTATAGCAAGACTTTTCCATGGGGAATTACAGTGCCACTCTCTTGTTGCCTCTGGAGTTTTGGTTTCATCTGGAAAAAAATGGCCACCATGGAGGCTTGCTTCGTGTCACAGTTTTTTTTTTTTTCTTTCTGGAAAGACCTTTATCTCGTGACGTTTGGCTAGTAGTATTTGTGCTGGTTGTCGGAAATGAGATAGTAAAAATCTAAGACTTTTATGAGAGGTCTTGACGCAAGTGGGAGATGAGAAGTTGTCTTCGCACGGATTGCAACTTTCCTGGAGCAAACTCACCGGGAAGGTATCTTCTCGAGAGCAAACGAGGCCAGAAGGTTGGCGGGAGAAGGACGCATCTGTCATTATAAAAAAGGACAAGTAAACGTAGCCCGATCTGCACCACCCCTCTCTCTGTCTCTCCCTCTTATTAAAGTATTAAAAGGTGGACGCCCTCGCCAGTCGATATGGATGCAGCCGCTGTCATCCCTGACATCCATTTTGGATCTTCTTCTCCAGCAAGCTCACGAGCACTCGAAATTGCCCATTCGCCAGAGCGCAAACCCCACAAATAATTTTCCCGGGGGTGAGTGTGGGGGGCTAAACAAACCAAAGAATTCTCCTAGCTAGAAGCTGTGGTGGACATCCATCCTCTCCCAACCCTACTACTCCCCAGACCCAACCAAACCCATGTGGTAAAACTTCGAAATCTCGCCACTAGCCCTCTTCCCCACTCCTCTCTTCCACGCTCTGCGGCCACACCCACCCCAGTACTCATCGGATAATCTAGAAGAAACTCTTCCTCGGATCCGATTCCCATGCAGTTGGCACCACGTCGACCCACTTAACCATCCGGCAGCTAAGGTGGAGCTAAAGCTAGACACCTAGCCCGTATCTGAACTCATATATCCTTTTTTTTTCCTCCTCCTTTGCCTTCTCTTTTATTGGGATGCTCGCAGTCTCACAATTGAGAGGCTCCAATGGAGATGAGAGAGATGGGGAGGTCGGGGGATTGGTCAACAACTTCTCCGGTGACACCTTGCTTGAGGATATCAACTTCGACGACCTCTTCATGGGATTTGAGGACGGGGACATACTGCCCGACCTCGAGGTGGATCCAGATGAGATCTTTGCAGAGTTCTTGGCAGGTGGGGAAGAGGACTCGTCTGCAATGGCGACGGCGGCGGAGTCGGCAGTAGGTTCAGATCGTCGGGGTCAAGCGAAGGGATGGTTGGAGGCCGGGGAGATGAAGGCAGAGAAGGATCTGAGTCAACGCAAGGAGGTCACCAGTGCGGCGACAAAGGAGGAAACCGTGGCCACGGCGGCGGAGGTCAGGTCACCATCGCTGGCCGGGGCAGATCGAGGCCGGAAATCATCGGCAGCGGCAACGAAGAGTTCGCAAGGGAAGCGGAAAGTGAAGGTACGCGCTGTGAAGTGTTGATGGTTGCCATAGCAGTGCAACCATGGCTAGCTGAAGCGCGCTTTCTCTCTAGGAGAGATAATAAAGTTCACACAAACCCTATGAGCAAAGACATCACGAGAAACATGACTCCATGAGTAGATCTGATCCAGTGAGAGATGCTAGACGACCCTTTTACGTGAAAAGAATAAATGGATATAGTTTTTAGGCAAAGGATATATTTTTAAAAGTTTCCAAGCATGGAAAAGTTGTAGACTAGCATGGAAAAGTTAGGCTAGGATATAGTTCACGCAAACCTGGCCTGGAAGTGCATGGTTCTTGCTGATTGTTTCATCTGAGAAATTCTTGTTTCAAACTTTTACTTTTCCATGCACAATCTATGTGACCATATGTTTATATTTCCTAGTCTTCTAATTGCTTCCAATTATATCCAATCATATGGTACAAATTATAGCTAAAAGCAGCCCACTAACACAGCACGAAATTTCATATAGATCTGGGGAAGAAAGGTATCACGGGAAGCATGACCATGTTGGATCTTATATATCCTTTATGGATAATCTTTTATGATGGATCTTATCCTTTATAGATAATCTTTTCTATCATTTTTTTTCTTAGCTTACTTTTTTTTTTTTCGAAATCGATGGCTGGTGTCTCAGGTGGATTGGACGCCGGAGCTGCATCGAAGATTTGTGCAGGCAGTGGAGCAGCTTGGAGTCGATAAAGCAGTGCCATCGAGAATTTTAGAGCTCATGGGGATCGACTGCCTCACTCGACACAACGTCGCCAGCCATCTACAGGTGCCACCCATATTAATTTCTCCCTTTTTACTCATCTCTCATCTTAGTATTGCTGTCTTTTATCCCTTTTACGATGAACGTTTGAGGTATCGTTGAGAGTAATATTTAGCTCCAGGATTCAGCATACAAAATATGACGAGACAAGGGGAAGCCTGCAACTTGTTTGAGCTATTAGGATGCTTGACATATTTGGTTACTCATGTTATGACTCCATTTTTTCACTTATCTTGGTGTTCACTTTTCTAGTGTGAATATGTGTAAAGATTACTTGTGTTACTGATTATCGATCCCCTTTTAACTTTTCACTTATCTTGGTGTTTTGAAACAACGGACAGATGGTTTTCCCTTTTTCTACCTTCACTCCATTTTTTCTGACTGTTATATATAGAGCAGTTGCATAAATGCTAACTCGCCTCATAAGTACAAGAAAGAAATTATTCAAACATGGTTGGAATATCTGCTGGAAAACTCAAATCCAATAAATTTACTCCTTTGTTGTACTGCTCGTAAAGAGTGGAAACATTTCAAAAAAAAACTGAAAGTGCAAAGGTTCTTTCCTTTTTCCTTTTCCCTTTTTTTTATTTATTATTGTCTGCTAAATGGTAAAAACTTTAGGTGAACCTAATCATCTAACAGACAATAAACTGTGCACAGAAATATAGATCTCATCGCAAGCATTTGCTCGCAAGGGAGGCAGAAGCCGCAAGCTGGAGCCAGAGACGGCAAGTGTACGCGGCCGGCGGTGCCAGTGCAAAGATGGACATAAACCCTTGGCTTGCCCCCACTATTGGCTTTCCTCCGCCTCCTCCTCCCGTCCAGTCTTTTAGACCCTTACATGTTTGGGGCCACCCGACTGTAGAACCACCATTAGTGCACATGTGGCCGAGACATCTAGCCCCACCCCTTCCGCCGGGCGCTCCTCAGCCATATCTTCCTCCACCATCAAACCCTTATTGGCACCACCATTACCAAAGGGTGCTATCTCTGAGAGAGTTTCACTATCTGTCTCGATCTCTCTATCTCTCTAAGCTATTTTGTTTTTGCTGCAGGGCCCTAGAGAAGGGTGGGTACCACAAACCCTGACACAAGGAACTCCGTGCTTCCCTCAGGCATTGCCAACGGTATTCACCTTTTCTTCATTATTATCCAATATTGAAGTGTTTGTGAAGTGGTGTTTCCTTACATTGTGGAGCAAATTAAATACAGAGGTTTCCAGCTCCACCAGTGCCGGGTGTTCTTCCCTATCCCTTTTATAGACCGCTTCCTCCTCCCGCCACCAAGTACTCGGCTCCACAGCTTCAACTCGATGCTTATCCTGTGAGTTTCTCGTCATCCATCTCACTTTGAACTGGTGCTACACATTTTTTTCACTTAGATATTAGTTCGAAAATTAAGATTCAATTATTTTCTGACCATATATATAGAGTACCAAGTGAAATATAAAGTAATCTACAGCTTTACGAGTTTTCTTTTCGTTTTTTTTTGTTTGTTTTTGGTGCCCTTTTTGAAACAAAAAGATTCGACGTTATTGGATAAGGTGGTCAAAACAAGGAAAAGACGATGTTAGATATGCATGCAAAGTCTGGCAGACGTAGCATCTAAGGTCGTCCGTGTCTATGTGGCCGTTCAATGTACGATTGTAAGATTCTATGTCCATCGATCTTTGCGAGGCATCAGAACAGTGGGTGCATTCTGCGACGTCAACTTGCTCGCATTGTGCAGGCCCTCAGCATGGCAGGTTGATTTCGTGAATGAAAACCTCGGTAACACAATTCAAATTTAATAAACAAATCTAAAGATGGGCCAAGAGGCATTACCTAAGAAAAAAAGAGAGGAGGGTTCAAGAGGAAAAGAAAGCGGGGCTAAGCAACAAACACGTACAACTGATTTCTGTGGGTGAATGTCAGATAAACCAAAGACAAATATTAGGACATATAGACAGTGACAATGTAGAGAGTCAGATAATAAAAAACATTGTCAGAAAATATAACTTTTTGTCTGAGCTAATGTATTTGTTAAGCTGACTTTAATGAAAAACCTAAAAGTACAAAAATAAAATAAAAAGGATGCTGAAGTATGCAAAAATTAGAAACTTGAATTTACTTATCAGATCAAAAACAAAAGAACCATGTGGATTCTTTAATTGGATGGCACATCTATTAGAAGGTGTTTGCAAAGCCATTAATTCTCTCATTATGGCATTCAGATGACAAAAAAGTAGAGGAGAAATAAGATGCTTCTCTTTCTTCTCTACTTAATTATCCTCTTCTTTGATCTTGTGAAGCTCCTAGAAATCATTCTCTCCATCCTCTTCGCCCACCTGCCTTGGCCTCTTTAATTTTTCCCTCCTTTTAAGTCCTTTCTCTCTTGTAGCGTGATCTTATTTAAGTGCTTGCTCTAGTGGCTGCTTTTCTCCTCTTTTGATGAGCTTATTTTCATGGGCTTGTAATTAACCCATGAGTTGTTTTACGGTTATTCCCTTTAAAACCTTTGATCCTTCACTAGCTACAACTGCATAATCAAATTTTGGACCTAAAGATTGCAGTACCTTTTTTATTACTGGAACATTAGCTAGTGTTTCGTCATCTCTTCTAAGTCGATTAACAATTACCATCATTCTTGAAAATTAATATTCAAGAATAGACTCGGAAGCCTTCATTTGTAAAGATTCAAATTCAGTTCTTGCAGTTTTTCTGATGAATTTTCTCTACCTTCTTAACTCCTTTGAATATCTTTTGAAGTAATTCACAAGCTCCTTTTGATATGGTATTAGGAGCAGTAACAATGATTTTAAATATAGCTTATCCATACCCTGACATCTGGTGAATAATATATATCTTCTTATCTTTCCTTCTTGAACTTTTGTGCGATCCTTCTAACTCTTTTGAAAGGGCCACCTCTTCTTTTAAGTGATTTCTACTTCCTTATGGCCATTTTCAACAAGCTCCCACAAATCTTAAAAACTAAGTAAAGCTTTCATTGGAATCACCTAATTCTCATAATTCTCTTTGGTCAATTTGGGGACTTGGAATATATATGCAGAGGTCATGGGTGGATGCAGATAATTAGTCTCTGATGCCACAAATATAAACTATGTAGAAGAATGGTAAGCTAGACTGAAAGAGGGAAGGGAATAAGAGAGGGAGGATTTAGCCTATAAAATGGCTGATTGCTTGTTCCAAAATGAGCAATAGTACAACCCTTTCCATGTAAATTTTAGTAATGACTATATATCCTTTCAGTAATGACTATATATGCCTCATATATTGAATAAATATCTGAATGAATCTTGATATTAGTCTCTTCATATATCTTGTCTTTTTACATACCTTATCTTCTGTTTTTCCATATAGAATCATCCTTATCAAGTTTATTTTCTAACAATTATATTGTATGGAATAAATATACAAGTCTATTTTAATATATTTATTTTTTTATAACATTTTTGGAGAAAAAAATAATGTTGTCACAAAAATCTTGTTAATTTGCTCTGATAAAGTGTAACTCGTGTATTTGATTTTTGATTCAACCATGATATTGATGAACCTATCTCTATATATGTTCTTTCTTGTTGCCCCAGTCCAAGGAAAGAATAGATGCAGCTGTTGGAGATGTTTTAGCAAAGCCATGGTTGCCATTACCTCTTGGTTTGAAGCCTCCCGCAGTGGAAAGCGTGCTAGACGAACTACAAAGGCAAGGTGTATCAAAAGTACCGCCAATATGTGGTTGATATCATCTCAGAAGTACCTTGGTTTTCATGCTCAACACCATCAAGAATTTGTCGACATGTACATCTGTAGATCCTATGCTCGTAAAAACTCCTTTAGTACGTAGGCCTACTTCATCCATTAGTAGTCGTATGAAACCTCTGGTTGTATGATGATGGATGAACGAATAAGCCGGCAACTCCTACCATTTTGTGATACTATGATGAGTGTACTCTGATGAGGGCAATTTTGTAGGTATTTAATGATATGGTAGTGAGACTGTTGTTTTGTACTCGGCTAAAATATGGCTTCTGACAAGGAAAAAAAAAAAAACAGAAATTGTCCTCCATGGTTACCCCAAAAACGATGCCATAAAAGAAAAACAAAAAGACAGAAAGTACAAAAAAATGAATTACAAAGTTCCATACGTAGATATCTTTACTGAGTTTCTTGTTCTAAAATAACCTAAATACTATTGCATTCGGGAAAGTGTGATTTGAATGGGGCTACATAAGAGCTGCAGACATGTTGAAAATCAAATTGAAAGCTTAGGAGATGCTTTCCGTTACATATCCTAAACCATTTAGAAGTACTACTTTAATGGGTTTGAGGACTTAAAAAAGGAAAGGCCCTAGAAGATCAATGAAACTAAAAACATTTCTGATGGAGTAGTACTGGGGTGGGTGCAGAAACCCTATTCTGAAGAAATATTTCTGACTGAGGCCTTATATTATATTCTTTTAAAATCACAGGCACTAGATATGAACTTATTTTAAGTTTAAATTAATACGAGGACATCCGTTCTGTAGGTTGATGGTTGATCTTGATTAACAGAGAGCCAAGTAGTAAGATTAACCTCATTTTAAACACATTTAACTACACTTGTCGATTATTCTGAAAACTGAGCAAGTTGCTCCATTTTAAAAGTCTTGCATCTCGTCCTAAAAAGAGGGGAAAAAAGACTCTTGAAACCCAACACGTACACTCGAGAGAGATCCACCTCCATGTAGCTTGTGTCGGAGAAGGGTTAAAAAAAAAAAGATTTAGAGAAACACTCTGCAACGAGTTTTTTTTTTTGGTCTTCTGTCTTTTTTTCGGCAGGGTGACGCGGTATCATTTACGTCGCAAGGGGGAAAAAAAATCCAAGAGGACTGTCCCATTAGCTGACCGTCAAAAAGCCCCATGACTAGCGTACCACCACAAGGTTAATCAATCTGGGCCTCCCAGAAGTTTTCATTCAATTAAAGAAGAAGCCGGGTACGGTGTTGCTTTTCTGAATGCAGAAAAAAAATCTTGTAATGAGAAGCCAAGAACTAAACTTTTTAGCTTCTTTTAATTTTTTTTATTCTTATGGAAGCTGTTTTTATATATTATGAAAACGTTTTTTAATACAACTAAGTCCATATCCTTTCGAAAATGGTAGACCTCCCACTGGCCAACTCGTACTTATCAGGAGCATCCAACATTGCACCATATTCATCTTAACTTAAGGTTTCACCCAATAAAAGTAATCAAAGAAAGTATTATTTAGACTCATTAATTTTATATAATTATTTAATTTTTTTTGAAAACATAATCGATATAAAATTAGACATTCGTTACCATAAAACCTGACACCACTGATAATACAATGACTATTTATCTATGGCCATCAGATCAATAATGCTGCATTAATTGTTTTAACCATTTGTGATGGATAAAAAACTCAGAACATGATACTTGCACAATGACCCTTCCAGCTCCAAGGCAATAGAAAATCTTGGCCCTGAGAAATTACTACAAAAGTTTCATCTTTGATGTCGAAAGAAATAGCAAGCCTTGTCCGTGTGGTTCGATCTACTAGTCATCCATTGTATGACTCGATAAAAGCCACGAACCAACAGACTGAAAAGAGGCACGCCCAACCTCCAATAAATAGGAACCTCGTCCAATTAATCTGCCTCCAGCACGTAGGAACCTTGCACTCCCCATGCAGTGGTCAAGGACTCACGTACGGTCCGGAGATGACCAGCTCGGGCTTACAATTTATAAATCGACGTTCGTTACATCCCCTTATCAGAGGTTGTGTGGCATCGACAGCCTTTCGAACCTAGCATCGATCGTATCTGACACACTATCATTATTGTTGGCTCTTACTAATTAAGAAAGATGGCCCACCCGTACGCTGGATCAGCCATAGCATCCCCAGCGAGGGACCCATATGAATGATGAGACTGTGATGCATATGCGCCTGGCTCCGCAACCACCTCTTACAAACTCAGCCTAAAAGCTTAAACCATCCATCAGTGGATAGGCCCGGGATTACAAACCCATGCGTAACCCTCTTATTACCCGATGTTGGACAATGCTTGTCGTAGTAGAGCTGCTGTGGATTCATCAAATCAAAAGACCTGCATTCTGAGGAGCTCATTCCAAGAAGAAGAAGACAAACACATGTGAAGCCATTACGGCACTCATGGCACAGCACAGCGGCCCGTAACCAGCTAGCCTCGCCTAGCCTACGGGCTGGCCCACTAGGCTTAATTAGGAACGCGTCACGTCAAGCTTGACTGAGAAAAAGACAAAAATGCTCTTCTTCCCTCGCAGTTGAAAACAGCTAGGTGGAGAGAGTATTTCCATCCAATTCTTAAAATAATAACAACCAAAAAGAGTTAATTTTTAAGAGTATTTTGATCTTTGGTTAAGAAGATATATATTTATCTTTTTCAATAGCTTCTAAAGTTATTTGAATCATTTAAAAACATCTAATATTAATTTATAAATAAGCTTCAACCTTTTTTTTTTTTTCTCGCTGCACATTAAATCATAAGCTTTTTAAGCCTTTGTAAAGCTCTCCTAAGCTCTTAAGCTTTTCTTATCTTTCTATAAGTCTTCTGAATTTTTCTGATCTATCTTAATTTTTCTTACTTTCTAATAAGTTGTCCTAATCTCTTTCTACTCTCTACTCTTATTTTTTATCCTCTATAATTAATAATATCTAGTGCTGATAGCTCTCACTAACCCTGCATCCAAAGATTTGAGTTTGATGTCAATACGATGGAGTATGGAACACATTAGTCATAAATTAAACTTGGTGTCCCTAAGTCCACCACTACCATCGGTGGCACATCAATAGCCATCAGGTCTAGAGATAGACTCGAGATCTCTAAAATCTTGGAGCACTTCAACATCGAGGATATCGCTGGAAGGATTACAACTATGATACTTTTGGAAGAATCCGTCACCTAACCAAACATTGAAAGAAACATAAGAGTGCAACACCTAAGGCCACCTAGACTCAGATTAAAATTAGCTAAGAAGGTGAATTAGGAAAAAAAATTTTATTCTCAAGAATTAAATAAAAAAGGATTATTAAAACTTATTGTAGGTAGTAAAATGTCTTTTACATTTGTCAAAAGTTTAAGATTTAAAAGTTACATGAAAAATGTTTTAAATCACATATATAAAATATTTCTTGAAATACCGATAAATTTTACTGTTTTAAATGATTTTATAAATATAAAAAATATAATTTTATATTTTAAAAATTTTTATAGTAGAATAGCACGATATTTGCACAAGTAGTGTAGTTGAACATACCTATTATCACTCATTTTATTGATTGCAACTGGGTATTATAAGAAAGAATTTTAAATTTTAAATTAATTAAACACTTATACACTGTCCCTACCATTCATGCCCACAAAAGAAATGGCAATGAAGATGTGTGTATGTATCCGTATGTGTCTCTGTGTATGTATGTGTATATATATATATATATCAATCTAGGCTTAATGCCCTCCCATTTCTCTCCCTTTCTTATTTTCTTTCCCTCCTCGTCCACTGGGCGATAAGAGCCTTACAAAAGGGAGAAGTTCCGTTTATACAAAAGGGAGAACGAAGTTCCATTTACGTTAATTTGATTTGTCGATTCTGCTGGACACCATATACAGCAGCTTTATTCTTAGCTATCTCTAGTTACCCTACTTTCAGAAGGGACATGGCATCAAATTATCATGCCATCATTCATCATTCGCTGGAAGGGCTGCCTGATCCAAGGTCTGTCACTGTGCCGTCGATCCTCACATCTGTTCCAGTCTGCATGTCTCTAGGATAAAAAGTTCCTGTACCAGGAAACAAATATATGAACCAGAATAACAGCGGTAATGTATGTTTTGACTGTCTACAAACCACACATTAATTCCAAACCATCATTTGTCGCATCACAGGGATGCTGTTTCACTCGCTCTTGCATCATGACTAGTAGAGTTGTTTACTGTCTTAATGGCATTACCAAACGCATGAAATACTCTACATCAAAGAATGGGTCTTTTTTTTTATAACAGCTCAAGTCCCTATCATTTAGGAGAAATTTCCATCAAGAATTCCCATGTGCTTTGAATGGCAGTTATTTTCCTATAAAGCCTTACTTGCCTTTCGAATGAGTATAATTATTTGTTTCGGAGGAAAAAAATAACAGTGTATGTGCTAAATGATAGAGAATATACAGCAAATGCTTGTAAGCCTTCTAATACGACGGGAAAAAAAGAAAAAAGAAAAAAGAAGAAGAAAAAGCTTATAAGTTGGCATTAGACTCCCATTCTGTGTTTAGGATAGCACAGAATAGAAAATTATTTGCACACAATTATACAGCAGCTTTATTCTTAACTATCTCTAGTTACCCTACTTTCAGAAGGGACATGGCATCAAATTATCATGCCATCATTCATCATTCGCTCGAAGGGCTACCTGATCCAAGGTCTGTCACTGTGCCGTCGATCCTCACATCTGTTCCAGTCTGCATGTCTCTAGGATAAAAAGTTCCTGTACCAGGAAACAAATATATGAACCAGAATAACAGCGCTAATGTATGTTTTGACTGTCTACAAACCACACATTAATTCCAAACCATCATTTGTCGCATCACAGGGATGCTGTTTCACTCGCTCTTGCATCATGACTAGTAGAGTTGTTTACTGTCTTAATGGCATTACCAAACGCATGAAATACTCTACATCAAAGAATGGGTCTTTTTTTTTATAACAGCTCAAGTCCCTATCATTTAGGAGAAATTTCCATCAAGAATTCCCATGTGCTTTGAATGGCAGTTATTTTCCTATAAAGCCTTACTTGCCTTTCGAATAAGTATAATTATTTGTTTCGGAGGAAAAAAATAACAGTGTATATGCTAAATGATAGAGAATATACAGCAAATGCTTGTAAGCCTTCTAATACGACGGGAAAAAAAGAAAAAAGAAAAAAGAAGAAGAAAAAGCTTATAAGTTGGCATTAGACTCCCATTCTGTGTTTAGGATAGCACAGAATAGAAAATTATTTGCACACAATTCTATATATATTTTGGCAGCATAAGCAAGTGCTCTTCAGTGGCCAAGATTGATACTTGGTGATATAATGCAGGTTATGACTAAGACCTTTTGTTTTATATTGTAAAAAGATGCTTAGTTTGTTGGAATATTAAACTTGTTTTAATGCACTCTTGAAAACAATCAAAGACTTCATGGGAGAAAGGAAGAGTCACTCTTGAAAAGACCAAAGGCTTCATAGGAGAAAGGAAGAGTCACTCTTGAAAAGATCAAAGTCTTCATGGGAGAAAGGAAGAGTCATTTTAAAAAGACAAGATAGTTCATAAATTTAAAATTGACTCTTAGTATTTTGTAATTGACTCTTAATTTTCTGCAAATGTCTTTTAGTTTTTCTATACATGTATTAAATAGTGGCATATGAAAGGACATCTAGATGTGTATAAATATGGAAGGTGTTTGCCCATGAAATGATGTAGAGAAGAAGAAGTAGAAGAAGATGATGATGATGTTGAAAATAGAGAGAGACCCAAAAGTTGTATTCCCTCTAATATAGAGTATCATTTTTCTTATTGAAAGAATCCTCCATTTTTATCAATCTTGTGTGCCCACCTTGTTTCCAACAAGTGGTATCAGAGCCTTGTTTTTTGAGAGGATCAATCTTGAGGGAGATGGCCAACGATGGTGTGCATATTCAAATTCCCAAGCTTACTAAGGAGAACTATGGGAATTGGTGTATCCAAATGAAGTCCTTATTTGGCTCACAAGATCTATAGGAAATTGTTCAAGATGGCTACAC
The DNA here is from genome assembly GCA_900491605.1 of Calamus simplicifolius. Lineage (NCBI taxonomy): Eukaryota > Viridiplantae > Streptophyta > Magnoliopsida > Arecales > Arecaceae > Calamus > Calamus simplicifolius. The sequence goes on along the minus strand of UESW01005070.1, from coordinate 47,906 downwards.
CGAGCCTACAGCAGAGCAAGAAAGAGGGTACAATCAAGCACAAAAAAATACTTTAAGGGGCTTAAGGAGAAGAGACAAGAAAGCTTTGTTCCAATTATATCAAGCTTTAGATGATGTGATATTTGAGAGAATTGTTGAAGCAACCTCTGCAAATCAAGCTTGGGATACTCTCTCTACTATCTTTAAAGGAGAAGAAAAGGTGAAGCGAATCCGGCTTCAACAATTGCGAGGAGAATTTGAAGTCACCACCATGAAGGAGACGGAAAATATTTGACTACTTCTCTCGGATATTGGTTATTGTAAACCAATTGAAGAGAAATGGAGAGAAGGTAGAAGATGTTCGAGTGGTGGAGAAGATACTTCGGTCTTTGACACCGAGGTTTGAGCATGTTGTTGTCGTCATTGAAGAAGCTAATGATGTTGATACACTCTCCATCAATGCGTTGATGGGCAAACTTCAAATTCATGAACAAAAGATGCAAAAGAAAAATGAAGCACATAATACAGAGCAAATACTTCAATCCAAGGTGGAGGCAAAAGATCAAAAAGAGAAAGATCAAGGGCTTCAATTGGCATATAGTAACAAAAGAGATGACGGCAACAACTATCGTGGTGGCCGTGGTGGCAGAAGCAACTACCGTGGTCGTGGTCGAAGCCATGGCCATGGTCAAAGAAGCTATATGATGGAGGAGGCCAAAGCTCAAATTTCAACAATGAAAGAGGTGGCAGAAGAGGTGGACGTGGACGAGGTAGAAGATCAATTGGAGGTCGTAACCAATCAAGATCCAATGTTCAATGCTATAATTGTCAAAAATATGGACACTATAGCTATGAGTGTTGGAACAATAAGCAAAGCCACAACATTGAATCCAACAACCAAGAAGGAGAACCGACTCTTCTTTTGTCATGCCAAGAAGATGGAGACTTGAAGAATATATGGTTTCTTGACTCAGGAGCCTCAAACCATATGTGTGGAAGAAAAGAGCTATTTGTGGAATTGCAAGAAGGGGAGTTTTGTGATGTGAAGTTTGGGGATCTCTCCAAAGCTCCTATCAAAGGAAGAGGTAAAATCATGATTTGGCAAAAGAATGGTAAACCTGATTTCATTTCCAATGTTTATTATGTGCCAAGTTTGAAGAGTAATATTTTAAGTATTGGCCAACTGTTAGAGAAGGGTTATGCAATTCATATGGAAGGATTATCTCTAACTCTAAAAGATTGGAATGGAAAGCTGATTACTCGTGTCCAGATGGCGAAGAACAGGATGTTTCCTCTTATCTTAAAGACGGAAGCACAAAATTGCTTGCAAGTGGATATCAAGGACCCTTCTTGGCTTTGGCATCTCAGGTTTGGACATTTAAATTTTGGAAGTTTGAAATTACTATCTAATAAGGGAATGGTGAAAGGTCTTCCACATATAAATTATCCAAATGAAGTTTGTGAGAAGTGCACACTAGCTAAGCATGCAAGAGCTCCCTTCAAAAGTAGAAAATCTTGGAAAGCAACAAGACCATTACAACTAGTGCATACTGATATATGTGGACCTCTTCCAGAATCTTGTGGTGGTAACAAATATTTTATAACATTTGTTGATGACTTTAGTAGAAAGTTGTGGGTTTATTTTCTTAAAGAAAAGTCGGCTGCACTCTTTATGTTTAAATATTTCAAAACCTTGGTTGAAAAAGAAAGTAACAATAAAGTGCAGATTTTGAGATCCGATAGAGGCGGAGAATATATGTCAAATGCTTTTAGAAGCTATTGTGATGAAGAAGGAGTTCGACATCAATTCACCGCTCCGTACTCTCCACAACAAAATGGAGTGGCCGAGAGGAAGAACCGAACCATTCTTGACATGACTAGAAGCATGTTGAAAGAGAAGAACCTTTCCAAGCATTTTTGGGCTGAAGGGGTGGCATGTGCAGCATATCTTATCAACCGAAGCCCAACAAAAGCCATCAAAGGTATGACACCAGAAGAAGCTTGGAGTGGCTACAAACCAGGAGTAAGCCATATGAAGATTTTTGGGTGTATTGCCTATGCCCAAGTACCACAAGAGAAGAGGAAGAAGCTTGATGATCGAAGCCAAAAATGCATCTTCATAGGATATAGTGAGCAATCCAAAGCCTACAAATTATATAATCCAATGACAAATAAGGTCATCATCAGTCGGGATGTGATTTTCAATGAAGATGGAGTATGGGATTGGAATGGCAAAGATTCTCATATCAAATATATAACACCTTACAATGAAGCTGAGGAGAATACAAATGAGGAAGCTACTCAATCAATCTTGTCACCAGCAAGATCATCTTCATCACCACAAGTTACACCGACTTCCTCAAGAAGTTCTATAAGCCCTGAAGAGTCAACAAGAAAGTTTAGAAGTATTAGTGATCTTTATGATGAAACAGAAGAAGTTGAACAAGTTGATTTATATTGTTTATTTGCTGATATTGAACCTCTAACATTTGATGAAGCTATGCAGAAAGTTGAATGGAGAAAAGCAATGAAGGAGGAGATTCTTGCCATAGAAAAGAATAATACTTGGGAGTTGACTTCACTTCCAAAAGGACAAAAGGCGATAGGCGTCAAATGGGTGTATAAAGTGAAGCGCACTGCTAATGGAGAGGTAGAAAAATACAAAGCTCGTTTGGTTGCCAAAGGCTACAAGCAAAAGAAAGGGCTCGATTATGATGAAGTTTTCGCGCCTGTAGCCCATTTTGATTCAATAAAGCTCATTTTCTCACTTGCATCTCATCACAAGTGGAAAATATATCAAATGGATGTAAAGTCGGCATTTCTCAATGGCTACCTTGAAGAAGAAGTCTATATTGAGCAACCTGAGGGCTATATCCATAAAGGCATGGAAGATAAAGTGTACAAGTTACACAAAGCTTTGTATGGATTAAAGCAAGCACCGAGAGCTTGGAATGCTCGAATTGATCACTATCTTCAAGATTGTGGTTTCAACAAATGCTCCTATGAACATGCTATTTATGTAAAGAAAAAAGGAGATGACATTTTAATTATATGTCTATATGTGGATGACTTACTTGTGACAGGTAATTGCATGGAAATGATATATGGGTTCAAAGCAACCATGAGCAAGGAGTTCGAAATGACGGGAGGAGACTTGATGTCTTATTTTCTTGGCATTGAAGTAAGGCAAAGTGAAGATGATATCTTTATTTCTCAAGAAAGTTATGCTAGAAATATTCTACAAAAATTCAAAATGGAGAGCTGCAAAGAAGTAAACACCCCAGTTGCTTATGGAGCCAAGCTTAGTAAAGAAGGAGAAGGAAAGGAGGTGAACTCATCTCTCTTCAAAAGCCTTGTTGGAAGTCTTCGTTATCTTACTATAAGCCGACCTGATATTGTCTATGGAGTTGGTTTGATTAGTAGATATATGGAACATCCAAAGGAGTCACACTGGATGGCAGCAAAAAGGATTCTAAGATACCTCAAAGGAACTCTTGATCATGGTATGTTTTATACTCATTCCAATGATGCAAGTTTAATTGGTTTTTCTGATAGTGATTGGGGAGGAGATCTTGATGAACGAAAAAGCACTTCTGGTTATATCTTTTATTTTGGTGCTAATGCTTTTTCTTGGAGCTCAAAGAAACAATCCATTGTTGCATTATCTACATGTGAGGCAGAGTATGTTGCAGCAGCATCATGTGCTTGTGAGGCCATATGGTTGCGCAACTTATTGAAAGAATTGAGTCATTCACAAAAGGAGCCTGTGAAGATATATGTTGATAATAAGTCTGCTATTGAACTAGCTAAGAATCCAGTTCAACATGGAAGAAGCAAACACATTGACACAAGATTTCATTTTCTTCGTGATCAAGTTAAGAAAGGTATTGTGAAGGTTGTGTATTGTAAATCAAATGAGCAAATTGCTGATATATTTACAAAATCACTCAAAGGTGAAGATTTTCAAAAGCTGAGAAAGATGCTTGGAGTCATGGCACCAAGAAAAAACAAGTTTACGGAAGGAAATGTTGGAATATTAAACTTGTTTTAATGCACTCTTGAAAACAATCAAAGACTTCATGGGAGAAAGGAAGAGTCACTCTTGAAAAGACCAAAGGCTTCATGGAGAAAGGAAGAGTCACTCTTGAAAAGATCAAAGTCTTCATGGGAGAAAGGAAGAGTCATTTTAAAAAGACAAGATAGTTCATAAATTTAAAATTGACTCTTAGTATTTTGTAATTGACTCTTAATTTTCTGCAAATGTCTTTTAGTTTTTCTATACATGTATTAAATAGTGGCATATGAAAGGACATCTAGATGTGTATAAATATGGAAGGTGTTTGCCCATGAAATGATGTAGAGAAGAAGAAGTAGAAGAAGATGATGATGATGTTGAAAATAGAGAGAGACCCAAAAGTTGTATTCCCTCTAATATAGAGTATCATTTTTCTTATTGAAAGAATCCTCCATTTTTATCAATCTTGTGTACCCACCTTGTTTCCAACATAGTTTGTCAATATTCTTTATGGCATGTGCTTCAGTTATCAGTAATCCTTCACATTATAACTCATGTATAAAGATGGCATAAAATTTTCTTTGCACTGCATCACATTCCTTCATGTCAACCTGGAGCATAATTTGTTGTTGAGAAAAAATATATATCAAAGAATGTCCCGGTGATTGGATAGCTATATATGAGACGTTATTTAGTCAATGAAAATTAGTAAAATTGCCAACTAATGGTCAAAGATGGGCTTTTACCTATAGTACTTCATTCTACGCTAAAAGAAATGAATATTTCATTAAGCCTGAGTAATAGCAGAAGGCAAGGAATAATTGGCACCCTTCTTCCCAAGGAAGCCCGTTTTACAATACAGAAATATACTTACGATGAAAGGTGCAAACAATCTTGTAATTCCATTTTCTGTTTTCAAGAAGGTCAAACCAGACTCGAATTAATAAACTCTTCAGAAAAAAAATGACATCTTAAAATTTTGGTCTAAAAACTACTTCATGCGTCATGGTTACCAAATAAATACAATGGCTTACTCAAAGAGACATGATAACTTCATTTATTTTAGATGGTAAGTCTGAGAAACAAACTATATTCTCTCGACTTGCCGCCATTCACTAGCTAATTGATCGCTGTTGTTGGCGGTCAAAAATAAAACCTACTCACTACTATAGCTAGTGGTGAATCAAGATCGTATCCTCGGGGATCAATGGTAATTATTTCATGAAAGAGAAAAGAAAATTTATTTATAAAGGATTATATTAAGAATAGTGATTATTAAAAGATAACAACTAATTAATTAATAAATTTAAATAACAGGAGAAGCAACCCAGAAATCCGAATCCACCATGCAAACAGGTTTTATCTTTTTTTTAAATGTTGCATAGTAATAATTTTTGTAAATTAAAATTAAAATAATTATCTCTGGTCAGGCACGGACCGTATCAGGAGATCATGACACGTCCGCTTAGAGTATAAACTATCTAATATTTGTAAGGTTAAGGTCTAATCTATCATACTACGATCTGTCTCTCTTAGGCATGTACCGTATCCTGAGATCATGGTACGTCGATAGAGGGTACAGGCCGTGTATGCCAGATCAAAACCTCAATCAGAAAAATAGCTAAAAAGATATAATAAAGAAGAGCATAATTTTTATTGCATAGAAATTAAGAATAAAAAAAAGATAAAACCTGATTACAGGCTTCATCATCATCCCAAGTTGAAGGAATCTAGCCACGCATGCCTAAATACAATAATCTAAATAAAGAAGAATAAAAAGAGCTTTGTAGAAACTCCTCTTCCCAACTACTACATGAGGTTATCCTTTTATAGAGCTCGTCTAGGATTTCCTTCTAATCAAAGTTGGAGTCAATCGAACGCTCAAGATCATTCAGATATTATGAAAAAATTTCTCGGCCATCCGTTCAACATCACCTGCCTTAGTTTGCATTGAAAATCATGCAAAATCATCTCTTTCTTCCTTTTTGGGCAAACCAAATCCTGATTTGAGCATTGTTTGCATCATTGGACTCCAAAAATCAAGCTCTTTCCATCTATAGGCTTCTTTTCTGCAAACATCCATAAAAAGTATCAAATCTTAATAAATTTAAAGTAATTAATATTTATTTTAATAGTTAAATTGGGATAATAAATAGACTTATCATACCCTCCAACTTAATCATTGCTAGCCCCTTAGCAATGTAATTAAAATAAAACCATGCGTCACTAAAATTCTCTTTTGCAAAATTAAATCTAGGCTTAAGGTTGAAAGAAGATAGCCAGTATCACTAAGTATTGAGTTTTTAAAGTAAATTTTATTGTTAGAACTATCAGAAACTTTCTTAGAGTTCATCTATAGATCTACAGCACTTAGTTTGTGATGGCTAACTTAGCATTTCGGTATTAGTTTGTAAGAAACAATGGTATCTTCGCTTATCACTTACTTTGAGCAACCTTTATACACCCTCAAATTAAGCACATGACCTGAGGTAGCTTTCACACTGCCTAATATATATTATTTATTTATTTATTTTTAATTTTTTTAGCGATATTTTTACATTGCCTATTTTTTGATGCGAACAACAACGCTTACTTAGGCGAAGGTGCCCGGTTACTCAATGAAAAAACCCATGTTTAGACTTATTTTTTATTTATATATTTTTTATTTTTTATCAGGCAGGTAGCTCTTTCTTAAATTCAAGTTTCTCTCATTGGGGTGTATATATATCAATTACTAATTTTTAATAATAATTGAATCTCCAATTGACCTTACAACTAATACCTAATTTACCTCGTCAGTATGTATGTGCAATGGAAGTGCTAATAGCCTTTAGATGACCTAAGTATGTTACTAAAAGTCTGATCAGCTAATCTACTTATTGGCTCTCTACAGTAATTAGCCAATACTTTCTAACTCTATTACCTTTTTCTAGTCAATTTTGCTCAAGAATTTTTTTTCACAGTACAAAAATTTTAAATTTTAAAAAATATACCAAGGTGTTTTCAAAATATTCTTTTTTTTAAAAGGTTTCTTTTACCTCCCAACTTAATTCTCATTGTCCTCAATGAAGTAAGGAAGAATAAAACAAGAAGAAATACCACCTGGACGAGATATGCCTCGTGTAATGTTAGGAGTGACCATGCAGAGTAGTCTCTTATTCCTAAAAATAAGAATCATGAAATAAAGTTAGAACATAAAAATTTTGGGTTGCCTCCCAAAAAGCACTAAGTTTAACGTCTTCAGCCAGACGTTATGGCTCACTTTGATTACCATGTTCAAGGTGTTTGATGATCTCTTTCCTTACTACTTCCTTCATGGTTGGTTTAAGTTTTCTTTGGGGGTCTCTTATAGGCTTGGTTTTCTCCCTTAAGTGAATCCTATGTTGAACGATCAAGGGGCTAATTCCTTTTATGTTAGCCATGGTTCATCCTAATGCTTTTTTATTCTCATTCAATAGTTTTCCTTCTTGTGAGGAGCCTAGTTCAGTTGAAATAATCATAGGCAGGGTTTCTGATGGACCTAGATATGCATAGTTGAGATGCTTGGAAAGTGGTTTCAGTTCTACTTTCGGTGCTTTCTTTATTGATGGTTTGGGTAATGGTTCAGATACTTTCTCTAGTGGTTCAGTTAGAAGTTCCCATCTTGATTTTTCATTATAGCAACCTCATTAATTTCTCCCATTTTGGTTTATGCAGGTTTCTAGGTCAAGCTTTTCACCACTAAGGTCAATTGGATCATAAACAGTATCCTGAACATAATTTGAGTCGCTCATTTGATGTGTATTGGTAAGATTAAAAATATTAAGATCAATTGACATATTCCCAAAGGAAAGTTTCATTAATCTATTTTGACAATTAATTAGGGCATTAGCTGTGGCCAAAAATGGTCTACCTAAAATCATTGGGATGTGGCTTTTTTGGTTTGTCACCGGTTCAGTTTCTAAAATTACAAAGTCCAATGGGTAGATAAAGTTACCAACTTTGATCAATACATCCTCTACTATTCCCTTGGGTACTTTCAAAGAGTGATCAGTTAGTTGTAGGATCATTTTCGTAGGCTTTAGTTCTTCTAACCCTAGTTGCTCATATATAGAGTATGACAATATATTAACACTTGCCCCTAAGTCTAATAGAGCCCTATTTATGAGGGTGTTCCCTATAATGCATGAAATAGTGGGTGATCCTGGATCTTTTATTTTACTGGCATATGGTTTGATAGATAAGAGCTCACACTGGCTGCTAGAAAGGCTCTCTTGGGCACATTGATGGTCTTCTTTTTGGTACATAGATCCTTAAGGAATTTGGCATAGACTGGGACCTGTTGGATCGTGTCCAGTAAGGGGATGTTCACTTTAACTTGCTTAAAGACCTCTAAAATCTTATCGAATTGGGCTAAATTTTGATTACTCTTAAGTCTATTTGGAATGGTGCTACAACCCTAATTTTTTGTTTATCTTCTTCTGACATGGGCTCAGCTGGTGGGTTGGGCATTACATTAGACTCTAATACCTCAGGGGTTTTGGGCTGAATAGGCTTGCTAAGTTGTTCAAGTGGTGGGACTTCTAATTCTTCTTCTTTATATGTACCCATCTGGTTGTCTATTTGTTTTTCAAATCTTAATGTATGAATAATACTTAGTTGGTTAATTTGGGCTTCTTGTTTTGATCCTTGAATGTTTAGGTCCCTAGGATTAGCTTCGGGCTGACTCGTAGCTTATCCCAATCTCTTTTACTGAATGTTGTGGCTAGTTAACCTATTTGAGTTTCTAGTTTTGCAATGGATTGTATATGTGAGTGAAGAAGATGAGTATTCATTTCTAGCCCTTTCAATGCTTGTAACACCTTCTCTTCGAAAGTAGGATCATAATTATTTGGTGAAGGTTGAGGAGCACTTGGATATTGGGAATATGACATGCTTCTAAATTGGGTCTCCTGATAGTTAGGTCTAATTGATGTTGGATTGATTATAGGTTGGGGTTTCCATGAAAAATTTAAGTGATTTTGCTAGCTATGATTGTAAGTATTTGCATATGGATCATTTCCTGTTCTAGGAGCCAATCGGGTTTGGGCTTGGTAGGCTTGCTCCTGAACAAGCTAGGAAAATTGGTATGCGGCTGGACATTCCCTTATAGAATGAGTCGGACTTGAACAGATTATACAAACCTCATGTAATTGAGTAGATGGGGAAGAGGTGTTTCCAACTTATAGAATTCGATCAAGTTTTTGGGATAGTTCATCAATTTTGATATAGATGTCTATAGACTGACATATGTTGTATATTCCCCCTCTTTTAGGTTCTATGGTAGACATGTGGTACCAGAAATTTTCACTTAGAGTTTCAAAAAGCTGCCATGCTTCATTTTCATTTTTTAGCATAAATATTCCTCCACATGAGGCATCCACCATTTGTCTATGCCTTTCTGACAATCCATCATAAAAACATTGAATTAACTGTCATTTAGGTATTACATGGTGCAGACATTTCCTAGTTAATTCTTTTAATCTCTCCTATGTTTCATGAAACATTTCTCCCTCTAACTGAGAAAAATTGGTTATGCTTTTCTAATTTGATTCGTTTTTCCTATAGGAAAGTATTTCTTAAGAAATTCCCTCTGAAGTTGGTCCCAAGTTGAAATTATAATGTCTAGTGAATTTAATCTTTTAGGGAGAAAGGGAATAACTTAAGCTTAAGTGCCTCATCAGAGAAATTTTGAATATTAACAGTTGAGAAAATTTCCCAAAATTCATCCAAGTGTTTGTAGAGATCCTCATTTGTAAGTCCATAGAAAGATGATAACATTTGGATTACACTTGACTTAATTTCATATTGGATAGCCTCTACTGGAGGCACTTGAATGCAGGGAGAGTAGGTATACCTTGAAGGAGTGAAATACTCTTTTAACTGTCGTGGTGGATTATTTTCGTTATTAGGATCCATAATTCTGAGTCTGTTTTCTCTAAAAGTTCTTTCTATCTCAGGATCTAAGGGTATAAGGTTGGGTTGTAACGATCGGCGACCAAGCATACACCCTACCAATGACTCTAAAGCAAACAGTAATTCAGTTTTTTATTATATTTTATTTTATTTTTATTATAATAGAAGAGAAAGAAGAAGATTCTAAAGAAAATATCCTAAAAGATTCCTAGAACTAAGAGCAATGAATAATTTAATTAGGGTTTAATAATACTTAGCAATCAAGTTAACAAAGATTAGACTCTCTACTCTAGGTATGCCCTAGATCTAGACAGCTCCTAACTTCCAAGACTGTCTTGGAGCCCTCCAAATCAAAAATTAGCTGATCAACTAGCCAGTTAAGGGTAAGGTCAATGGGGGTCCCCTATTGCTTACTAGGTAAGCGAACAGAACCAATTAAGTAACTACTTTCCTTTCTTTTCTAGACACCAGTTAAGCAGTCAATCTCGATCCTGTCCAACTCTTTTGGGTGCCTTGTCCTATTAAGCTCGAGTTCCTTAGGGGCTGATGTCTAGTTGATTTTAGAGTTAAAGGTTTAGGTTAATGCAAAATGAAGGATGTGGTTTGTGGGCCAAGGAAGGGTGATGAAATCCTCACCTTATCTTGATTAGGGGTTTGTGCCCTTAAAGTTAATTATGAAAATGCTATTCAACAAGCAGATGTCCACCTTTTAAAATTATCAAACAAAATTAATCTAATTACTTTTTTTTAATATTTTTGTGATTAGGTTTCTAATTTCCTAATAAATTATAGATGTGAATGAAAGAATTTTAAGTTTTTTAGAAAATAAATTTACCTAAGTCAATCTAAGCATAGAAATAAAATATTTTATTTTTATTTTTATTATACTTTATTTTTATTTTTTATTATTATTATTATTATTATTATTATTATTTTTTTTTCTTAAATTAATTATCTTTTATGGAAAGTGTCTTAGGGTTTTATTTCGTGTTCTTTTAAGGTAAGTTAATTAAAAGAAAAAGTTGATTAGGTTAAAAGTAGATTTATGATAAGAAGGAAAGTAATTTTTTATGTTAAAAAGAAAATAAGAAAATATAACAATTAAGGTAACTATATAAAAAAAGCAATAAGCTAAAGAGAGCAATAACTATTCAACAAAAAGGATTTTTTTTACTCTTTTCTTTTATATAGAAGCAAGAATAATAATGAAATAAAAAAAAAAATTAAAAATAAAAATAAAATTAAGAAAAAATTTATAATAAATTTTTAATTTTTTTTTTTATGAAGTAATCGTGCGTGGATCCCCGGCAACATCGTTAAAATTTGATCGATGTCGTTGGCGATCAAAAATAAAACCTACTCACTACTATAGCTAGTGGTGAATATCCTTGGGGATCAAGGGCAATTATTTCACAAAAGAGAAAAAGAAAATTTATTTATAAAGGATTATATTAAGAATAGCGATTATTAAAAGATAATAACTAATTAATTAACAAAATTCAAATAGCAGGAGAAGCAACCCAGGAATCCGAATCCATCATGCAAATAGGTTTTATCTTCTTTTTTTAATATTGCAAAAGTAATAATTTTTGTAAATTTTAAATTAAAATAATTTATCTCTTGTCAGGCACGGACCGTATCAGGAGATCACGGCACGTCCGCTTAGAGTATAAACTATCTAATATTTGCAAGGTTAAAGGTCTAATCTATCATACTACGATCTGTCTCTCTTAGGCATGTACCATATCCTAAGATCACGGTACGTCGATAGAGGGTACATGCCGTGTATGCCAGATGAAAATCTCAATCAGAAAAATAACTCAAAAGATATAATAAAGAAGAGCATAATTTTATTGCATAGAAATTAAGAAAAAAAGAAAGATAAAACCTGATTACAGACTTCATCATCATCACAAGTTGAAGGAATCTAGCCACGCATGCCTAAATACAATAATCTAGATAAAAGAAAAAATAAAAAGAGCTTTGTAGAAACTCCTCTGCCAACTACTGCCTGAGGTCCTCCTTTTATAGAGCTCGTCTAGGTTTCCTGCTAATCAAAGTTGGAGTCAATCGGATGCTCAAGATCGTTTAAATATTGTGAGAAAATTTCTCGACCATCCATTCAACATCACCTACCTTAGTTTGCATTGGAAATCATGCAAAATCATCTCTTTCTTCCTTTTTGGGCAAACCGAATCCTGATTTGAGCGTCGTTTGCATCATTGGACTCCAAAAATTAAGCTCTTTCCATCTATAGGCTCCTTTTCTGCAAACATCCATAAAAGTATCAATTCTTAATAAATTTAAAGTAATTAATATTTATTTTAATAGTTAAATTGGGATAATAAATAGACTTATCACTAATGGACCTTGAAAGCTTACTAGATACTTCACAAAAGTTAAGTCTATACAAATTCACATTCAACTCTATGCAATAAATTCCACATTTAATTTGCTCTTATTCTTCTAAAAGGATTTTGTTATGGATGGAGCTTAATTTCATCAAGAGGGAGTTTGAATTCGAATTTTGAATTCGATTTGGCCAACTAAGGAAGCTGATTTTGGGAAGGATTTGTTGCAACTTCCAAATATGATCTTGGGGAGGATTTGTTGAAAATTTTTAAGGCAGCAAATCAGTCCATGGTTGCCAAAAGTGTGGAGCCAGTTTTGGAAATCAGTCTATGGTTGCCAAAAGTGTGGAGCTAGTTTTGGGATGGGATTAGATTGGAGTAGAGTCTTCGATCCTGTGTGTCTTCTTCAACCGGTAAAGTTGAGCGAAAAAAAAGAGAATAGGAGGCTCTGTGAAGACATTCTCCGTGTGCTGTAGATCCTGATTCAACTCTCTGGATCATAAGAGTTTCTGATAGAGAGTGTTTTGCGGGCTTGTACCTGATTCAACTCTTAGTGAATCCTTGTAGATCCTGTGCCGCCGTGGATATAGCCCAGTTTGGGTGAACCACGTAAAATCCTCATCTCTCGCTATTTTCTTTTGGATTTTGGTTCCTATTATTATTCTGTGTTTTTTGTTAATTTATCGCAACTGCGTGCTTGACCGTACTAATAGCAATCTTATTAGAGGAATATTTGTTGTATTCCCTATCAAATTGGTATCAAAGCTTGGTTTTCTTTATATTATTATGGTCGAACAAATCAACAAAGAGATGGCAGAAGACAAGATCAAAATCAAGAAATTCAATGGTCATAATTTCGGATGGTGGAAGATGTAAATTGAGGACTATCTATATCAGAAGGATCTTGTTGGAGAGATTGTTGAGAAATTATTGCCCCAATCTTATTGATTTTGATGATTACCAAAAGCCATGAGTATATTAAAAGATGCAATGAATTTATTTATATGAGCAATGAATTTATTTATAATAATCAATGAGTATATTAAGTATGACTTTAATCAATTTGAAAGTAACTTCAAGCTCCATGTTTAAGCTTTCAAAAAGAAATTTTTATACTTCATATCTCAATCAATGAGCTTTTGGAACATTTCTTGAATTGATTCCTAATAATTTTATTGTATTCAAGTCAAAAATTGATTTAAAATTAATCTGGAATGAATTTCAAAGTCAATCAGGAAATTCTTTGATTTTTGATACGTTCCGGAGCCAACTCTAGAGTTTCAGAGTCGACTCCACTCAGTATACAGAGATGTCTGTTTGTCTCGAGTCGACCCCTGTGATTTCTTGAGTCGACCCCCAATTTTGTCGAGTCGACTCCATGACTGTGTGAGTCGACTCCACTCAGACACCAGAGAATTATTTTTCTGAGCACTTCTCGAGTCGACCCCTTGCTTTTCATGAGTCGACCCCCGACTGTCAGAAGTTGACACCTTATTTTCGTTGAGTCGACCCCTTAACTTTCTGATTGTTTCTATTTTTGGTATCGCGTCTTCGAGCCGACTCGCCTAAAGCTGGAGCTGACTCCAACAAATTGGGCGTGATTTTTTCTGAATGCCAACTCAGCGTCAACGGTAAGATTTTTCAATAACGGCTAGATTTCTTTGTGTCTAACGACTTTATTTTCACAGAGTCTATAAATAGAGAGGCCGTTTTCAAATCAAGAGATAGATATACAAATCAAGAGAGAAAAAGAAAAATCTTTCAGAAAAAGAGGAAAAACAGAGCGTCATTTGAAAAATCTGAGATTCAAAAATAGAGTGAAAGAAAAGGCTTGAAATCAAAGGAGACTTTATCTGTGCTCAAGTTCATCAATCCAAGAAAAGTCTAGAAGAAAATCCAAGAGCCATTCAAGAGCAAATCAAGAGATTTTCAACATTCAAAGAAAGGAAGAAAAAGCTCAAATCAACTCCAACATTCAATCCGTGAAGAATCTGAGCTGAGGCCCGATTCCACACTTCAAAGGAGTTGAGGAAAAGAAGAAAAGAAGAAAAGCCTGCACTCAAATCAAATCTAAACAGGCTCTAAACCTTGCTTTTATTTTGAAATATCTGCTCTAAAGGAGCTGTTTTGTATTAAACTTACATTTTTATCTTGTGGTTTACTAATTCAATCAGAGGGTTGAATTAGTGGAGGTAGTATACCTCTTCACAAGCTAAGGTTAGCTTGTGTGTTGGGTTTTGTGCTGGTGAGCCTGTGTAAAACCGGCTGGTTCGTTGTGATCCCGGAAAAATAATAAGTTTGGGTTGTAAGCTTGTAAAACAACTTGACTGTAATCGAGGTGATTATAGTGTGGACCCAAGTGGAGCTTGGGAGTGGACGTAGGTGTTGGATACACCGAACCACTATAAAATTTCTGTGTTTGCCGTGCTTATTTATCTCTCTCTCTTGCTATCGTGCTTTAACTTGAATTAATTGTTTACATCATCTCATCAATAGTTTAAATTACTTTAAAAGACTTAATTTTTAAAAGAACCCAATTCACCCCCCCTCTTGGGTTGCCATCTGGGCCAACAATTGGTATCAGAGCTTGTGCTCATTTGTTTTTGATTGATCACACGATCAAGAGCGAAAGATCCAAATGGCAACACAAGCCAGCTCAAGTTTTGCTGAGGGCCATTCCACAAATAGACCACCCTTATTTAATGGTTCCAACTATTCATATTGGAAAGCAAGAATGAGGATATTCATTCAAGCTTCAGATTATGAATTATGGAGTGTCATAATTAATGGACCTAGTACACCCACACACTTAGTTGATGGTTCTATAGTTCCTAAGCCCGAAAGGGATTGGAATAAAAATGATAGGAAGATGGCTCAGCTTAATGCAAAAGCCATGAATGTTTTATATTGTTCTCTTGATGCTAATGAATTTAATCGTATCTCTACCTGTAATTCCGCTAAAGAGATATGGGATAGATTAGAGGTTACCCATGAGGGAACCAACCAAGTTAAAGAATCTAAGATTAATATACTTGTGCATAAATATGAATTGTTTAGCATGGAACAATCTGAAACCATAACATGCATGTATACTAGATTTACTGATATTGTTAATGGTTTGAAGAGTCTTGGAAAAACCTATACTAATGCTGAATTGATTCGCAAAATTCTTAGGTCATTACCAAGATTATGGGAAGCCAAAATGACAGCATTCAAGAAGCCAAAGATCTAAACACTCTACCTTTGGAGGAGCTTCTTGGATCTCTTATGACCCATGAATTGATGAAGCAACATGTGGAGGAGGATAACAAAAAGAAGAAGACAATTGCCCTCAAGGCTGCAAAAGTTGAAGATAGCAGCAGCGATGATGAGGATGATGATGATGAAGACACAGCTCTTCTAGCAAGAAAGTTTAAGAAATTTATGAGGAGAAGAAACCCTTCTACAAAAAAAAATTTGGAAATAAGATGAAGGAGAAAAAGAAAAGATAGGGACAAGGACAAAGAGAAAGACCCCTTGATCTGTTATGAATGTAAAAAATTGGGGCATTACAGATATGATTGTCCTCAACTGAAAAACTTTCAAGAAGAAAAAGAAAGCGTATGTTGCAACTTGGAGCGACAGTGGTGAATCTTCTTCTGAAGAAGAAGAACAAAAAGAGGTTGCCAACATTTATTTTATGGCGAATGACAACGACGAGGTAAGTACTGAAAGCCCCTGTGATGATTTTGCTTTCGATGAATTATTTGAAGCCTTCAATGAACTTGTAGATGATTTTAAGATTTTGAAAAAGAAATAAATCTCTGAAAACTGAAAACATAAACTTAATTAAAGAGAAAAATGAAGTGATGCTTGCAATTAAAGATTCAAAAGATAAAAGGAAATATTTCTTAAAGAAAAGAATGATTTTACTCATGAAATTAATACACTAAAATCTGAAAACAAAAATCTGACAAAAGATTTGAAAAAGCAAATGCAAACTCTATCTTTGGAAAATGAACAGCACATTGTAGAAAATGAATCTCTAAAGAAAGAAGTTAAAGATACAAAGATATTGTTGATAAATTCACTTTAAGTTCCACTAAACTAAACATGATTTTAGATAGTCAAAAATAGTTTTTGATAAGGCTGGATTAGGATATAATATATTTAGAAAACAAAAATCTTTGAAAAACATTTTTGTACGCGATAGTCAAGTAACATCACTTGTTTTAAATGCAATTTAAAAGGGCATAAATCATTTGAATGTAATTTACAAAAACCAAATAAAATTTAAATTTTAAAGGAAGAAAATATGGGTTCCGAAAGGAACAATATTTGTTGCTACTAACCATGAAGGACCCAAGAAAGCTTGGGTACCTAAACATAAAGTTTGATTTAATTGCAGGAATGTCTTGTGGCCAAGATCAAAGAGAAAGTGGTATCTTGATAGTGGCTGCTCAAGACATATGACGGGTGACAAAGAAGAATTCATCACCCTTGAATAAAAGAAAGGAGGAGTTGTTACGTTTGGTGATAATGGTAAAGGTGCCTTGGTAAAATCCGTATAACTCCATCCACTTTATTGATAATGTACTTTATGTTGATGGTTTGAAGCATAACTTAATTAGTATAAGCCAATTGTGTGATAAAGATTTTAAAGTTTCATTTGAAACTCTCTCTGCACTGTATCTAATTTCATTGATAATAGCATTGTATTTACTGGTTATAGACATGGCAATGTTTACTTGGTTGATCTAGATAAATTATCTATGAGTGATCATTGCTTAATTGCTGATAATGCTAATATGAATGAAATTGGATGGTTATGGCATCGTAGATTAGGTCATGCAAGCACACACCTAATTTCAAAACTAATTAAAATGGATTTAGTTAAAGGGCTTACCTAAAATAGATTTTGAAAACAACAAAATATGTGATGCATGTCAATTTGGAAAACAAACTAAGAAGTTCTTTCAAATCTAAAAATGTTGTTTCAACTTCTAGGCCATTAGAGCTACTTCACATGGACCTTTTTGGACCAACTAGAACCACAAGTCTAGGAGGAAAGAAATATGGTCTTGTGATTGTAGATGATTATCTAGATACACTTGGGTATTGTTTTTAGCTCACAAAGATGAGACTTTCTCGATATTCCTGAAATTCTTCAAGAAAGTCACAAATGAGAAAAACACTACCATAGTGTCTCTAAGAAGTGATCATGGAACTGAATTTGAAAATCACTTATTTGAAAATTTTTGTGCTGAAAATGGTATTAATCATAATTTTTCTGCACCTAGGACCCACAACAAAATGGTGTTGTAGAAAGGAAAAATAGGACTTTAGAAGACATGGCCCGTACCATGCTATGTGAAAGCAACCTACCAAAGTATTTTTGGGCGGAAGCTATAACACAGCATGTTACATCTTAAATAGAGCCCTAATAAGACCAATCTTAAGAAAACACCTTATGAACTATGGCAAAACAGAAAACCTAATATTAGATATTTTCATGCATTTGGTTGTAAATGTTTTATTCATAATAATGGTAAAAATAATTTAGGAAATTTGATGCTAAATCTGATGAAGGAATATTCTTAGGATATTCAACAACTAGTAAAGCATATAGAGTATTTAACAAGAAAACCTTAGTTGTTGAAGAATCCATTCATATAGTTTTGATGAATCTTTAGCAACTCGTTCCGAAAAGTTTGATGATGAGGAAGATACAAACATAATTGAAAAGATCTTGAAAAATTAAATATTGATGTATCTTCAGATCATGAGCAAGAAGCTAAAGATGATGATTCACTTAAGGATGATGATACTAATACTAATCATAATGATATAGATCTTCCTAGAGATTGGAGATATGCTTATAGTCACCCTAAGGAATTGATTATAGGTGATCCATCTCAAGGAATAAGAACTAGATCATCTATGAGAAATATTAGTAATCATCTTGCATTTGTATCACAAATTGAACCTAAAACTATTGAAGAAGCTGAAAAAGATAATAATTGGATGTTAGCTATGCAAGAAGAATTAAATCAATTTACTAGAAATAATGTATGGACTTAGTAGAAAGACCTAAAGATCATTCTATTATAGGATCAAAATGGGTATTTAGAAATAAACTAGATGAAAATGGCATAGTAATTAGAAACAAAGCTAGATTAGTTGCAAAAGGATATAATCAAGAAGAAGGTATTGATTTTGATGAAACCTTTGCACCAGTAGCTAGATTAGAAGCCATTAGACTATTACTTGCATTTGCATGTCATATGAATTTCAACTTATTTCAAATGGATGTAAAAAGTGCATTTTTAAATGGATTTATAAATGAAGAAGTTTATGTAGAACAACCACCAGGTTTTGAAGATCATGAATTTTCAAATCACGTTTTTAAATTGCACAAAGCATTATATGGTTTGAAACAAGCACCTAGAGCTTGGTATGATAGGTTAAGTAAATTCTTAATTGAAAATGATTTCATAAGAGGAAATGTAGATAAAACATTATTTTTGAAAAGAAAAAGTAAAGATTTATTGTAGTACAAATATACGTTGATGATATTATTTTTGGTGCTACTAACAATCTTCTATGTCAAGAATTTGCAAGTTAATGCAGGGTGAATTTGAGATGAGCATGATGGGAGAACTCAACTTCTTCCTTGGACTCCAAATCAAACAAGAAAAGAGGGAATTTTCATCAACCAAACAAGTACACAAAGGAACTACTCAAAAAGTTTGGTATGGAATCAATGAAACCCCTTGGAACTCCAATGAGTCCTTCATGCAAATTGGACAAAGATGAAGAAGGTAAGAAAGTTGATCAAAGTATTATCGAGGTATAATCGGATCCCTACTTTACTTAACTGCAAGTAGACCAGATATTATGTTTTCTGTTTGTTATGTGCTAGATTTCAATCTGAACCTAAAGAATCACACTTAATTGCTGTTAAAAGAATACTAAGATATTAAATGGAACAAAAAATGTAGGTTTATGGTATTCTAGAGACTCAACATTAACTTAATTGCATATTCTGATTCTGATTATGCTGGATGTAAATTAGATAGAAAAAGCACAAGTGGTGCATGCCAATTCTTAGGAAGTAACTTAATCTTATGGTTTAGCAAAAAGCAAAATTCAGTTGCATTATCAACTACTGAAGCTGAATATGTTGCAGCTGGAAGTTGCTGTGCTCAAATCCTATGGATTAAGCGACAACTTGAAGACTATGGTATCACACTTGATAAAACACCCATAAGATGTGATAACACTAGTGCAATTAATCTAACAAAAAATCCAATTCAACATTCAAGAACTAAACACATAGAAATTAGATATCATTTTATAGAGAACATGTAGCAAATGAGAAATATGTCTTGATTATGTTAACACTGAAGATCAATTAGCTGATATATTTACTAAAACCTTTAAGTGAAGAAAGATTCTGTTATCTTAGAGGAGAGTTAGGGATTTGTGATCCTTTAGAATGATTTGAAACCCCTAAGGAAAAATTATCTAGAATCTTTCACTCTTCATCTTTAAGGAAATCTTATCTAGAATTCATATCTAATTGATCATTAAAATCCAATGATTTTTATCAATTTTTATGATCAATATCCGGACATTTCAGATTCTCTGAAACTTTGTGTTTTTGCTCTGAAATGGTCTCGGAGCCGACTCGGTCAGTATCGGAGTCGACTCCATGTTTCTGCTGAAACTCTGGAGCCGACCCATCTCTGTGCAAGTCGACTCCACTTCGGATTTTCTGTGCTACCCGAGTCGACCCCATACTTTGCGGGAGCCGACTCGAAGTGGTCCCAGGTTGATTTATCTAGGGCAGAGTCGACTCCTCGCTCATTCTATCCTCCAAATCATTCAAATACTCTCTCCAAAATTTTCCAACCTACCAAATCCTTAGAAATCCTTGATTAACCTTTCCACTAAATCAAATGGCACCTAAAACCCGTGGTTCTAGCCTTGGAGCGGCCGGGATGAAAAGGAAGAAGGCGGTGAAGAAGACTGTGTGCGTCCGCTCGCGAACCTCTCTGAGCATGGATTCCACCTCATCTCTTCAACTCCGAGTGCTTCTCCTACTACGGCCACATCTCAGGTAGACCGTCTAGCGATAGAGTCATTACAACTGGTAGAAAGGTGATTTTGAATATTTGAGGCAGAGGTTTTCTAGTTGGGAGGCAGTTAATTGAAATGGGTGGGAGAAAATTGTTCTTTAGATTGTCCAACCTACCCAGCCCTAGTTAAAGAATTTTATAAAATCTGTCAAGAGGAGACAATGGATTAGTCAGCATCATTAGAGGAAATAGAATAAATGTGACTGTGGATTTACTCTCAAGATTGTTGGAACTTCTAGTCTGGTACTTCTACTTTTTCACCTGGTGATAGGAGCCCAGCTCTATCAAGATTGCTAAATAAAGAAATTGTTGGTTTTGAAGAAGTATGCAAATCAACTATCCTTGGAATTAAGACTTCTCCATAACATTTGTAGTAGGATTCTATTCCCTAAGATTGGAGATTTGATTATGTTTATGAGAGAGATATCTTTGTAATGGATGCTATAGTGACTGAAAGACCTATCAATCTTCCGAGCATGATAATTTGGTACATTGCTGACTGTGGGAGCAAGAGGAAATCCAGTCTACCCTATGACATGATATTAACTAAGATCTTTCAAAGCCAAGGGATAATCATTTCCGATAGTGAGCCAATAAGAAATTTGAGACACACTGACTACTATAGTTTGGCTACTATTCATAGAATGGGATTTGTGAAGAAGGATGGCAGATGGGAAAGGAAAAGTATGCTGAAAGATAGAGCCGCTGATATTGAGGCACCTGGACCTTCAGTTAGACATTCATCTCCTGTACCTCCTAGCTCTTCAGTTCCAGTTTCAGCCCCTTCTCCTGCTCCGATGGTTGATCAGTCATCTTCTTCATCAGTCAGTTTTTCAGATCTTCAGTTAATGCAGCTCAAGAGTCTTCTTGATGATCAGGCGGATAAATTGAAGACTGAGTTTGACAACAAATTCATGAATCTTAAAGAAACTCTTTATTCATTAGATGATCGAATCGCCAAGATTGAATCTACTCTTAGCTCCTCTACTAGTCTTTAAGTAGTGATCTAAAGAATATTTTTGAAGAACTTAAAGACATTTGTGGAGATGGTGAGACCTATGCAAAGTGCAATGCCGAACTTCAAGACAAGATTTTAACTGCTTATACTTTTGTGGATGAAAGACTGAAAGATTATGTTAAGCTTCAAACTGACGGAATGAAGAACATTATAGATTACTTAACAAGGATTGTAAGGACACATTTTTGATGTAATAAATGTTTAGTCTTTGCAATGTAATGAAATTTATATTATGTTTTACATTTTGATACAATGATGTAATGAAAAGTCAGTTTTGAATGTTCAATGTAGTCTGAGTTTGAATGTACTTCTCCTATTATCAATGAATCTTAGTTCTTGTTAAAACATATCTTAAATCATGAATGTGATTATGTTTGATACTTCTCTACCTTTTTGTTGATAACAAAAAAGGGGGAGAGTTTTATACATAACTGTATATGCATAGGAGAAATTAAACGAATGTTATTATATATGCATATAATAAATAATTGAATGAGATAAAAGGAAGTAATAATTAAACATTACACATACAGTGAATGAATGAAAAAGCAATTCAGATGAAAAGGCTGAATTTTGACATTAAACTGTGTATAAGCTTAAATAGAATGAATGAAATATTTATTTAAGTTTCATAGGGGAGCTACCTCATTCAGGAGGAGCCAAACTATGAAAATAAAATAAATTTTTAATTAATCATGCATATACTCAATGTTTTTGTCATCATCAAAAAGGGGGAGATTGTTGGGGAGATTGTTGAGAAATTGTTGCCCCAATCTTATTGATTTTGATGATTACCAAAAGCCATGAGTATATTAAAGATGCAATGAATTTATTTACATGAGCAATGAATTTATTTAATAATCAATGAGTATGTTAAGTATGACTTTAATCAATTTGAAAGTAACTTCAAGCTCCATGTTTAAGCTTTCAAAAAGAAATTTTTATACTTCATATCTCAATCAATGAGCTTTTGGAACATTTCTTGAATTGATTCCTAATAATTTTATTGTATTCAAGTCAAAAATTGATTTAAAATTAATCTGGAACGAATTTCAAAGTCAATCAGAAAATTCTTTGATTTTTGATACATTCCGGAGCCGACTCTAGAGTTTCAGAGTCGACTCTACTCAGTATACAGAGATATCTGTTTGTCTCAAGTCGACCCCTGTGATTTCTTGAGTTGACCCCCGATTTTGTCGAGCCGACTCCATGACTGTGTGAGTCGACTCCGCTCAGACACCAGAGAATTATTTTTCTGAGCACTCTCGAGTCAACCCCTTGCTTTTCATGAGTCGACCCCCGACTGTCAGGAGTCGACACCTTATTTTCGTTGAGTCGACCCCTTAACTTTCTGATTGTTTCTATTTTTGGTATCGCGTCTTCGAGCCGACTCGCCTAAAGCTGGAGCCGACTCCAATAAATCTGGGCGTGATTTTTTCTGAATGCCAACTCAGCGTCAACGGTAAGATTTTTCAATAACGGCTAGATTTCTTTGTGTCTAACGACTATATTTTCGCAGAGTCTATAAATAGAGAGGCCGTTTTCAAATCAAGAGATAGATATACAAATCAAGAGAGAAAAAGAAAAATCTTTCAGAAAAGAGGAAAAACAGAGCGTCATTTGAAAAATCAGAGATTCAAAAATAGAGTGAAAGAAAAGGCTTGAAATCAAAGGAGACTTCATCTGTGCTCAAGTTCATCAATCCAAGAAAAGTCTAGAAGAAAATCCAAGAGCCATTCAAGAGCAAATCAAGAGATTTTCAACATTCAAAGAAAGGAAGAAAAAGCTCAAATCAACTCCAACATTCAATCCGTGAAGAATCTGAGCTGAGGCCCGATTCCACACTTCAAAGGAGTTGAGGAAAATAAGAAAAGAAGAAAAGCCTGCACTCAAATCAAATCTAAAGGCTCTTCTAAACCTTGCTTTTATTTTGAAATATCTGCTCTAAAGGAGCTGTTTTGTATTAAACTTACATTTTTATCTTGTGGTTTACTAATTCAATCAGAGGGTTGAATTAGTGGAGGTAGTATACCTCTTCACAAGCTAAGGTTAGCTTGTGTGTTGGGTTTTGTGCTGGTGAGCCCATGTAAAACCGGCTGGGTTCGTTGTGATCCCGGAAAACAACAAGTTTGGGTTGTAAGCTTGTAAAACAACTCGACTGTAATCGAGGTGATTATAGTGTGGACCCAAGTGGAGCTTGGGAGTGGACGTAGGTGTTGGATACACCGAACCACTATAAAATTTCTGTGTTTGCCGTGCTTATTTATCTCTCTCTCTTGCTATCGTGCTTTAACTTGAATTAATTATTTACATCCTCTTATCAATAGTTTAAATTACTTTAAAAGGCTTAATTTTTAAAAGAATCCAATTCACCCCCCCTCTTGGGTTGCCATCTGGGCCAACAGATCTTTACCTTCCATTAGAGGGAAAGAAGCTGGATTCAATGAGCAACTCAGATTGGATGATTCTGGATAGGAAAGCCCTGGCCACGATCAGATTACTGTTGACACCTCAAGTGGCGTATAATATTGCAAAGGAAAAGATCATTGTGGATATGATGACCGCTTTAATAAAGCTATATGAAAAACCTTCCACCTCAAATAAGATATTTCTCATGAAAAAGCTCTTCAATTTGAAGATGGCTGAGAATAGTTCAATGATGGAGCATCTGAACGAGTTCAACACGATGATTAATCAATTGAGTCGGTCTCTGTTGCTTTTGATGATTCATTCAGGGCTCTTCTTTTCTTATGTTCATTGCCAGAGAGTTGGAACAATCTTATGATGACAGTCAGCAACTCGGTATCATGTAACCTTACATTCAACGATGCAGTTAGTTGTATATTGAATGATGAGATGAGAAGAAAGGCTGTGGGTGGGACTTCTACAAGTGCTGCACTCATGGTGGATACCATAGGAAGATCACATGAGAGGAAGAAGTCAGAGAAAGGCCGGTCCAAGAGCAGAGGAAAGTCCAAAGGGAGATTTCCCATGAAGTGTTGGAACTGTGGAAGAAAGGTCACATGAGCAAGGATTGTTGGGGTAAGAAGAAAGAAAAAGGTGCAGAGAGTAAGATAGAAGGTCAGGAAGCAAATGTTATGAGTACTATTGAGCGTAATTTTGATGATGTGTGCCTGTCAGCCGTCGATGGGGCAAACTCAGATCTGTGGTTTTTAGACTCAGTTGGCAATGGACAACAGTGCAGATTATGGGTAAAGGAACAATTGTACTGAAGCCAGTGACAGGCGAAGAATTGAGACTTGCACAAGCCAGATACATCCCAGAGTTAAAGAGAAACCTAATTTCTACTAGCCAGCTTGATGTTGAGGGTTATGTATCCGTTTTTGGTAATTCTCAGTGGAAGATTACTAAAGGGTCTATGGTTGTTGTCAAAGGAAAGTGGACAGGCACTCTTTACTTCTTGGCAGACAGTGAGAGTTCAGTTTCAGTGGCAGCAGGAGACACGGGTACAATGACTACATTATGGCACAGGAGGCTCGGTCATCTTAGTGAGAAAAACTTGAATATTCTACACAGGAGAGAGCTTCTACCTAGGCTAAAGAAGGTGAATCTAGAGTTTTGTGAAGAGTGTATCTATGGTAAGCAAAAAGCAGTGAGTTTTCAGTTAGCAAGAACTCAAAAGAAGACTGAAAGGCTGGAGTTGGTCCATTCAGATGTCTGGGGTCCAGCACTAGTGGCATCATATGCGGGCAATAAGTACTTTGTCACGTTTATAGATGATTTCAGTAGGAAAGTCTGGGTGTTTGCTATGAAGGAAAAGTCTGAGGTCTTTGGCATCTTCAAGAGATGGAGAGTCATGTGTGAAAGCCAGACTGGAGAAAGTCTCAAGTGTCTCAAGATAGATAACGATGGTGAATACTACAGCAGAGAGTTTGATGTCTACTGCACAGAACATGGAATCAGAAGGATCAAGACCATCCCAGGGACACCAGAGCAGAATGGTGTGACAGAAAGAATGAACATGACCATTCTTGAGAGAGAGAGAGAGGAGTATGAGGTTTGACTCAGGTCTACCTACATATTTTTGGGCGGCAGCACTGGACACCGTAGTATATTTGATCAACAAGAGTCCATCCAGTGCATTGGATGGTGGGATTCCAAAGGAGGTTTGGACAGGAAAACAAGTAAAACTTTCTTTTCTTAAAGTATTTGGATGCATTGCTTATTCTCTGATTGAGAAAGAGAAGAGGAGTAAGTTAGACTCTAAGTCTACAAAGTGTGTTTTCATTGGATACGATGGCGATGAGTATGGCTACAAGCTCTGGGATTTCCAAAACAATAAGATCATTCGAAGCAGGAATGTGGTATTTGATAAAGAGCATACTTACAAAGACAGGAAGGATGCAGTGGAAGAAAAGAAACATGAGTTTATAGAACTCGATCCTGTCAGAGATGGAGAAATTCCCCGAGTGCAAACTAAAGATGGAAACTCCGAGGATGTGGAGGAGGAAGATGTGGTTGGAACATACAACTACATGCATACATCGGTACCTCAGCCGGTGTCCCCACAGTTGAGGAGGACCACGAGGGTTACCAGGCCATCACAGAGGTATTCTGCTAATGATTATGTTTTGTACACAGATTCTGGAGAGCCAGAATGTTTTGTTGAAGCCATGCAGGATGAAGCTAAGGTCAAGTGGGAGTTGGCTATGAAAGAGGAGATTGACTCTTTAAAGCAAAACAAGACTTGGGATCTTGTGAAGTTACCCGCTAGCAAGAAAGCTCTGTTCAACAAATGGGTGTACAAGATGAAGAATGAGGTCGATGGTACCAAGAGATACAAGGCAAGGTTAGTTATTAAGGGGTATGCACAGAAAGAGGGAATTGACTTCCAGGAGATTTTTTTCCCAGTAGTCAAGATGACATCCATCAGGGTGATTTTGAGCATGGTAGTAGTGGAGGATCTTCATCTAGTGCAGCTAGATGTGAAGATAGCATTTCTTTATGGAGATTTGGAGGAGGAGTTGTATATGCACCAGTCAGAAGGTTTTCAGGTCAGGGGAAAGGATGACATGGTCTGCAGATTGAAGAAAAGTTTGTATGGTCTGAAGCAGGCTCCGCGGCAATTATACCACAAGTTTGATAGTTTCATGCTAGAGAAAGGCTTCACCAGATGCCAGTCAGATCATTGTGTGTACTTTCAGAGGTACGTTACAAATGAGTTCATTATTTTATCCTTATATGTGGATGATATGCTTGTAGCAGGTTCCAGTACGAGGAAGATAGAAGAGCTCAAGAAACTGATGGAAAAGAAGTTCTCAATGAAGGATTTGGAAGAGGCGAAGCAGATTCTTGGCATGAGGATCAACAGAGATAGAAAGCAATGGAAGATGTGACTATCTCAGGAGGAATATGTAGAAATGGTACTGGAGAGGTTCAATATGGAGAATGCAAAGGCAGCGTCAACACCTTTGGCAGCACACTTCAAGCTCAGCAAGCAGTTGTGTCCAACAACTCAGAAGACAAGGGATGAGATGATTAGAATTCCATATACCTCAGCCGTGGGAAGTCTAATGTATGCAATGGTTTGCACAAGACCGGATATCGCACAAGCAGTGGGAGCAGTCAGTAGGTACATGCAGAATCCAGGCAAGGAGCACTGGAATGCAGTGAAGTGGATCTTGAGATGTCTCAGGGGTACGTCAACTTACAGTTTGTGCTATGGAGGTGATAGTCTTCAAGTACAGGGATTTGTAGATGCAAATCACTCTGGTGACAGAGACAGTGGAAGGAGCACCACTGGTTATGTTTTTACTGTTGGTGATACAACAGTGAGCTGGGTATCTCAGTTGCAGAAGATAGTGGCATTGTCAACTACAAAAGCTGAGTATGTGGCGATCACTGAAGCTAGTAAAAAGATGATCTGGTTACAGAGGTTGATGAAGGAGCTCGGCAAGGAGCACAAGTGTAATATATTATGGAGCGACAGCCAGAGCGCAGTTCACTTGGCAAGGAATCCAGCATTTCATGCAAGAACCAAGCACATTCAGCTTAAGTATCATTTCATACGCAGTGCGTTGGATGAGGAACAGTTGAAGCTGGAGAAAATTGATAGAGCTAAGAATCCTACAGATATGTTCACCAAGGTTGTGAGCAGAGACAAGTTGAGTCTCTGTTGCAACTTGGTGAAGCTTTCCAAGAGATAGATCAGGAGAGCGCAGCACAGAGAAAGAAGGTAGATATAAGATTGATGTCATTAATCTCCAAGTGGGAGATTGTTATGGATGGAGCTTAATTTCATCAAGAGGGAGTTTGAATTCGAATTTGGCCAACTAAGGAAGCTGATTTTGGGGAGGATTTGTTGCAACTTCCAAATCTGATCTTGGGGAGGATTTGTTGAAAATTTTCAAGGCAGCAAATTAGTCCATGGTTGCCAAAAGTGTGGAGCCAGTTTTGGGATGGGAATAGATTGGAAGAGAGTCCTCGATCCTTTGTGTGTCTTCTTCAACCAGTAAAGTTGAGCTGAAAAAAAGAGAATAGGAGGCTCTGTGAGGACATCCTCCGTGTGCTGTAGATCATGATTCAACTCTTTGGATCATAAGAGTTTCTAAGAGAGAGTGTTTTGAGGGCTTGTACCTGATTCAACTCTTAGTGAAGCCTTGCAGATCCTGTGCCACCATGGACGTAGCCCAGTTTGGGTGAACCACGTAAAATCCTCGTCTCTCGCTGTTTTCTTTTGGATTTTGGTTCCTATTATTATTCTGTGTTTTTTTGTTGATTTTATCGCAACTGCGTGCTTGGCCATACTAATAGCGATCTTATTAGAGGAATATTTGTTGTATTCCCTATCAGATTTGTCATTCCTGGACCGCAGAGCTCTCAATATCTACATATCAATCAAGTACATACTATAAACACAAATTGCTATATCATCTTCAGATATGCAAAGATCTATAACCTCCTCAAATTCAATGCTTGCAAGAGTTCTTGCTATATAAGTTGCATTTTCACTACAAGAAAAATAAAATATTGCGACGCCCAAATGCATCGCAATTGTGTCGCTAAACATGCTATTGCGACGCAATAGCGACGCAATGATGACGTCGCTCAGATGTCCGTCGCAATATCCATTTGTCCCAAATACGTCGCAATATTGCGACTCTCTGCGACGCAACATTGCATCGCAATATTACGACGCATCCAAATGCATCGCTAAATTTAAAATTAAATTTTAATATTTAAAATTATTATTAAATATTGTGACGCACTCAATTGCATTGCAATATTGCGATGCATTTAGTTGCATCGCAATATTTAATAATAATATTTTTGATATTATAGCGACGCAATTTGAGTCGCTAATGCGTCGCAAATAATTTTTTTTAAAATATTGCGACGCAAGGTCATTGCATCGCAATATTTATTAAAAATATTTTAGATATAATAGCGATGCAATATGAGTCGCTAATGCGTCGCTATTAAATTTTTTTTAAATTATTGCGATGCCAGATCATTGCGTCGCAATATTTAATAATAATATTTTGAAAATATTAGCGATGCAATTTCAGTCGCTAATGCATCACAAATTAAATTTTTTAAAAAATATAAAATATTAAAAATTAAAACGGTTAATACAATTTTGTTAAATTTAAATATTGATAGAAACATTCTTCATCCAAACAATAATCAATTTCCAAAAATAATTCATATATTAAAATTTTGAAGTTTTCATGTACAACATAAAAAAGAAAAAAAAAATACATCAAGAATCTGAGCGATCACGTGTAGGCTGTGGAGGCTGGAGACTCTGCGACAAGCGGCTAACTATATCCCGCAAATAATGCATCTCATCTCGCATATCTGCAATCTCCTGATCTCGGCTTCGCATACGATCCTCGAAATCCTGCTCGGCCTCTTGCCGAACCTCCTCTGCAATAGATCTGCGAAAGTCATGTAAACGCTCGGGAGGAATATCACCAGAAACTCACGAGCTGGAGGCCTGATGGGGAAAATATGTAGAAGCTCTAGTGCCCAGACCATATACCCTGCGGTCTCGCGGCTGGGCACCAACAGCCTCCAAAAACACACGCCGACTCTTCTCTGCTGAGAGTTCGACGGGCGTCTCCCCATCAGTAGAGTCGACCTGCGATGCCTGGGAGCGAAGCTCCTCGACTCGTGTCTTTAAATTATGAAATCAATAATAAATGAGTTAATAAATTTATCAAAATAAAATTTTAGAAATTAAACAGATACTACATAAATCTAATTTCTTACCGCAACCTCCCGTGATCGCGTGTTGATCCAGGAACCGTCCCTCCTGGTGTGTGTCGCCCTGAATAGACGAAACTCACCAGGATCTCCTCCTTCCTGCCCAGACTATAACAATAAAAAAAATGATATTAATACAAATATTTGTAAATAACTAAAATAGTAATTAAAATATTTATATTTTCTTACCATACGCTGTATGTGCTCCTGAATCGAAATGGAGCCCGAAGTATGGCGGGAGAGACCCGTGCCAGGACGCCCTTCTCAGATCAGCGGTTCGTGCTGGCTGATGCGGACCTCCTGCGCTAGCCATCGGACTGCCAGGCCTGCTGCCACTCGTGCCAAATACCCTCTGGCACGTGTGCAGGACACTGACCCAATGACCTCCAATGATGAAGCATGTCAGAGTATCGGCGTCCCGTCAGAGCCTCCCATGCTGCCCTAATGGCATCATGGCTGGCAGGATCGCACGTAAACTTTTTCTGCATTAAAATAAATAGTTAGTTTCTAAATTTATTAAGATTAAAAAATTTTATATCAGTGATAAATTATATTTAATAAGTTTACCTGAAACTTAGAAAATAAAACTCCCTCGTGGCTGGAGATACGTGGCGCCAATCGTAGCCACTGGGATCTGCACGCCTCTGAAATACGGCGCTGATGTGGCTGGATACATGATGCTGCTCAATAAATCTATTAAAAAAATGCATGTTTAAAAGTAAATGACTTAAAAATATAAACATATATTTTTAATTAGTATATACTTACAGCCCATGAGCATCAAGTCGAAGTACGGTGCGGCCGATGGTGAAAGAACTCTCGGAGGTATGTGCCGATCGGCTGGATGGTAATACTGCTGGAGGGATCGAAGGCTGTGCGACTGCTGGAGATCCGAACTCTCCATCTCCGACGCTCATGTGATCTGATGTAGCAGGGCTACGTCCCTGCTCACTCCGTCTGTCATCGGTAGATCTACCTCTGCCCGTCATACTGAAAATACTAAAGATTCATACAATTAAATTACGATTAATGATTGACTATGTAAAAATTTAACACTTATAAAAAAAGTTAAATTTTAAAAAACCTCTATGTTTAATCGGTGTCATTTTTTTTATGAAATGTTGGTTCAACATCCGATGCCGTATTGGATCGCGATTCAGTTTCATTATCATCGGAAGGAAACTGAACATTTGCATCCGCAATTTCTTGGACATCACCATTTGGATCTCTAAGTGATGTTTCAGGAGCCCTTGTGTCGTCCTTAATTGCATGCATTTCCATCTCATCCTCTTGAAATGCAGGGCACTCGCTGATTGACTTGATAAACTCTCCTCTAATACGATTGTTGAATGTGGGACGATTTTAGAAACGGCCCACCAATCTTGCTTGTTGTTGCGCAAACTTGGATATCCGCAGTAAAAGACTTGCTGAGCTTGGGATGCAAGGATGAATGGGTCATATTTCTGCAATTTTCGTCGATGGTTCACTTTAACCAAATTGTAGTCGTTATGAACCCTTTTGCCCACAGGAACTATCGGATCGAACCAATCACAACGAAACAATACGGTTCGTTTCATAGGCCAACCGGGATATTCAACTTCAACCACCTCTACTAACTTTCCATAATAATCCTGCATATTTGCTCCAACACTTTCTCCTTTAACACACACCCCCCAGTTCTGCGTGCCTTTTGAAGCTGCTAATCGTTCAATCTGAAATTTGTACCCATTTACAAAATAGCTAGTAGAGGTTGTTACGGTCTTCAATGGCCATTGCGATAGACATTTAATAAAAATATTGTCGGTTGTGGACCATGGACCGTTTACCTATAAATTAATAAG
The DNA here is from genome assembly GCA_900491605.1 of Calamus simplicifolius. NCBI lineage: Eukaryota > Viridiplantae > Streptophyta > Magnoliopsida > Arecales > Arecaceae > Calamus > Calamus simplicifolius. The sequence goes on along the minus strand of UESW01005070.1, from coordinate 16,419 downwards.
CTATTCACATCCAATTCAAAAAATAAAAGCCATTATTGAAATTGATTGAGTGATACTACTCACAAATTCATAAAACCAGTAAGCAAACTCCGTTTCTAATTTCTGCCCAATTGCAAATTGACTGATGTCGGGATTCATCTGTCGTTGTCTATCACAAAACATCATTATGGGATGAAAAGGATGAAAACTGATGTTAGAAATTAAATATTATGGTATATTGTAATTTAAATTAAAATTTCTAATTAAGCATTGAAGTATACACTTACTCAATATATGGATCGACTTCTCTACAGTTCATTAGGATGTAATAATGTGCTGCATTATACTCCATATCGCTAAGATTTCTTGACTTTTTGCCCACCAAATGAATGGCCGATACCTTTAAAAATTGATATTCTACCGTCATTAGGTTCTCCTTCGTCCACACATACGTCATCGTTACGACCAAGATTTTAGCTCCTCGTGTGGACATGACCCTCAAAGTAATGCGAGGCAAAAGCTGAAACTTCTTCGACCAAGTGTGCATTGCATATAGAACCTTCAACCCTTGCCTTATTACGCACATTATTTTTTAACTTCTTAAGATACCTATATGTACAATTGAAACAAAAAATTAACCAATTTTCTTGAAATGAAATAATATTTGAAATGTCAACATATCTTAATGATGTATATATTTACCTCTCGAAAGGATACATCCAGCGATATGCACGGGACCAGTATGCTCGCTTCGTATGGCAAGTGAACCGGTAAATGCTCTATTGAGTCAAAAAAACTGGGAAAAAATATTCGCTCAAGCTTGCATAAAATAATTGGAATTTCCTCCTCAAGCCTTGCCATGGATGCAGAAGTAATGACTGCGGCAGATAACTCCTTGAAGAATAAGTTGAGCTCCGTAATTACCTTCCAGACATGTTGCGGAAGCAACTCATGAAAAGCTACAGGTAATAACCGTTGCATAAAAACATGGCAGTCAAGACTCTTCATGCCGAACAACTTAAGCTTATGCATGTCCACACACCTACCGATATTTGAGGCATAACCATCTGGAAATTTTAACCCTCTAAGCCAGTTACATAAAACTTCTCGTGAATTTCTGTCAAGAGTGTAACAGGCTTTAGGATAGGTCCCGTTGGCACTCCTTCTCAAATCACCTCTTCTGCAGTACTGATTAAGTTCTTTCTTGACTTTGCAGTATCTTTTGTTTTTCCTGGGATGTTTAGCACCGTGTTAAATATGTTATCAAAGAAATTTTTCTCGATTTGCATAACATCCAAGTTGTGCCGGATGAGATTTGTGCTCCAATAAGGCAAATCCCAAAATATACTTCGCTTCTTCCAGTTATGTTCTTTACATATACGGCCATTTATTCTATCTGCATCCGGTTCCCATGCATACATCAAACCCAAATACTCTATAGTATCAAATATATCCGTGCCGGACCTAACCGGTTCGGCAAATTTTGTGACTGCTTTGTTCTTCCGGAAGGCGATCAAGTTATGCCTATAAGGATGATTTGGGGGCAAGAACTTCCTATGGTTATCAAACCATGACTGCTTACCACTCTTCTGCAATGTAAATGCATCCGAATCATATATGCAATGAGGGCATGCCAGACGTTCAGCAGTGCTCCAACCAGACAACATTGCATATGCTGGGAAATCACTTATTGTCCACATCAAAGCAGCTCTCATGATGAAATTCTGTTTCATAGAAATTTCGTAGGCTACGACTCCTGTTTCCCACAACATTTTCAATTCAGCCACCAACGGTTGCAGAAAGACATCAATCTTTTCCTTTGGATTTGATGGTCCTGTAACCAAAATGGTTAAAAACATTGCAGTATCTTTCATGCACTTCCACGGAGGAAGGTTATATACAGTCAGTATCACAGGCCAACATGAATACTGTTGCCTCGCTTGACCAAATGGTTGGAAGCCATCGGTACAAAGACCTAATCTCACATTCCTTATATCTTCAGCGAAATCAGGATGATTTTTATTGAAATGCTTCCAAGCCTTTGAATCTGATGGATGCCGCATTTCATCCTCTTTAGATTCATGTTCGGCATGCCATCTCATATCAGCAGCTGTTGCCTCAGATCTCACTACAAGAAAAATAAAATATTGCGACGCCCAAATGCGTCGCAATTGCGTCGCTAAACATGCTATTGCGATGCAATAGCAACGCAATGACGGCGTTGCTCAGATGTCCATCGCAATATCCATTTATCGTAATTGCATCGCAATATTGCGACGCTCTGCGACGCAACATTGCATCGCAATATTGCGACGCATCCAAATGTGTCGCTAAATTTAAAATTAATTTTTAATATTTAAAATTATTATTAAATATTGCAATGTACTCAATTGCGTCGCAATATTGCGACGCATTTAGTTGTGTCGCAATATTTAATAATAATATTTTTAATATAATAGCGACGCAATTTGAGCCGCTAATGCATCGCAAATAAAATTTTTTTTAAAATATTACGATGCAAGGTCATTGCGTCGCAATATTTATTAAAAATATTTTAGATATAATAGTGATGCAATTTGAGTCGCTAATGCATCGCTATTAATTTTTTTTTAATTATTGCGGCGCCAGGTCATTGCGTTGCAATATTTAATAATAATATTTTAAAAATATTAGCGATACAATTTCAGTCACTAATGCATCATAAATTAAATTTTTTAAAAATATAAAATATTAAAAATTAAAATGGTTAATACAATTTCGTTAAATTTAAATATTGATAGAAACATTCTTCATCCAAACAATAATCAATTTCCAAAAATAATTCATATATTAAAATTTTGAAGTTTTCATGTACATAAAAAAAGAAAAAAAAATACATCAAGAATCTGAGCGATCACGTGGAGGCTGTGGAGGCTGGAGACTCTGCGACAAGCGGCTAACCATATCCCGCAAATAATACATCTCATCTCGCATGTCTGCAATCTCCTGATCTCGGCCTCGCATACGATCCTCGAAATCCTGCTCGACCTCCTGCCGAACCTCCTCTGCAATAGATCTGCGAAGGTCGTATAAACGCTCGGGAGGAATATCACCAGAAACTCACGAGCTGGAGGCCTGATGGGGAAAATATGTAGAAGCTCTAGTGCCCAGACCATAGACCCTGCGGTCTCGCGGCTGGGCACCAACAGCCTCCAAAAACACATGCCGACTCTCCTCTGCTGAGAGTTCGACGAGCGTCTCCCCATCAGTAGAGTCGACCTGCGATGCCTGGGAGCGAAGCTCCTCGACTCGTGTCTTTAAATTATGAAATCAACAATAAATGAGTTAATAAATTTATCAAAATAAAATTTTAGAAATTAAACAGATACTACATAAATCTAATTTCTTACCGCAACCTTCTGTGATCGCGTGTCGACCCAGGAACCGTCCCTCCTAGTGTGTGTCGCCTTGAATAGACGAAACTCATCAGGATCTACGCCCTCCTACTCAAACTATAACAATAAAAAAATGATATTAATATAAATATTTGTAAATAACTAAAATAGTAATTAAAATATTTATATTTTCTTACCATACGCCGTCTATACTCCTGAATCGAAATGGAGCCCGAAGTATGGCGGGAGAGACCCATGCCAGGACCGCCCTTCTCAGATCGACGGTTCATGCTGGCTGATGCGGACCTCCTGCGCCAGCCATCGAACTGCCAGGCCTGCTGCCACTCGTGCCAAATACCCTCTGGCACGTGCGCAGGACGCTGACCCGATGACCTCCAACGATGAAGCATGTCGGAGTATCGGCATCCCGTCAAAGCCTCCCATGCTGCCCTAATGGCATCATGGCTGACAGGATCCCACGTAAACTTTTTCTGCATTAAAATAAACAGTTAGTTTCTGAATTTATTATATTAAGTTTAAGAAATTTTATATCAGTGATAAATTGTATTTAATAAGTTTACTTGAAACTTAGAAAAATAAAACTCCCTCGTGGCTGGAGATACGTGGCGCCAATCGTAGCCACTGGGATCTGCACGCCTCTGAAATACGGCGCTGATGTGGCTGGATACATGATGCTGCTCAATGAATCTGTTAAAAAAAATGCATGTTTATAAGTAATTGACTTAAAAACATAAACATATATTTTTAATTAGTATATACTTACAACCCCTGAGCATCAAGTCGAAGTACGGTGCGGTCGATGGTGGAAGAACTCTCGGAGGTATGTGCCGATCGGCTGGATGGTAATACTGCTGGAGAGATCGAAGGCTGTGCGACTGCTGGAGATCCAAACTCTCCATCTCCGACGCTCATGTGATCTGATGTAGCAGGGATACGTCCCTGCTCACTCCGTCTGTCGTCGGTAGATCTACCTCTGCTCGTCATACTGAAAATACTAAAGATTCATACAATTAAATTATGATTAATGATTGACTATGTAAAAATTTAACACTTATAAAAAAAAGTTAAATTTTAAAAAACCTCTATGTTTAATCGGTGTCATTTGTTTCATGAAATGTTGGTTCAACATCCGATGCCGTATCGGATTGCGATTCAGTTTCATTATCATCGGAAGGAAACCGAACATTTGCATCCGCAATTTCTTGGACATCACCATTTGGATCTCTAAGTGATGTTTCAGGAGCCCTTGTGTCGTCCTCAATTGCATGCATTTCCATCTTATCCTCTTGAAATGCAGGGCCCTCGGCTGATTGACTTGATGAACTCTCCTCTAATACGATTGTTGAACGTGGGACGATTTTAGAAATGGCCCACCAATCTCGCTTGTCGTTGCGCAAACTTGGATATCCGCAGTAAAAGACTTGCTGAGCTTGGGATGCAAGGATGAATGGGTCATATTTCTGTAATCTTCGTCGATGGTTCACTTCAACCAAATTGTAGTCGTTATGAACCCTTTTGCCCACAGGAACTGTCGGATCAAACCAATCACAATGAAACAATATGGTTCGTTTCATAGGCCAACCGGGATATTCAACTTCAACCACCTCTACTAACTTTCTATAATAATCCTGCATATTTGCTCCAACACTTTCTCCTTTAACACACACGCTCCAGTTCTGCATGCCTCTTGAAGCTGCTAATTGTTCAATCTGAAATTTGTACCCATTTACAAAATAGCCAGTAGAGGTTGTTACGGTCTTCAATGGCCATTGCGATAGACATTTAATGAAAATATTATCGGTTGTGGACCATGGACCGTTGACCTATAAATTAATAAGCTATTCACATCCAATTCAAAAAATAAAAGCCATTATCGAAATTGATTGAGTGATACTACTCACAAATTCATAAAACCAGTAAGCAAACTTCGTTTCTAATTTCTGCCCAATTGCAACTTGACTGATATCGGGATTCATCTATCGTTGTCTATCACAAAACATCATTATGGGATGAAAAGGATGAAAACTGATGTTAGCAATTAAATATTGTGGTATATTGTAATTTAAATTAAAATTTTCAATTTAGCATTGAAGTATATACTTACTCAATATATGGATCGACTTCTCTACGGTTTATTAGGATGTAATAATGTGCTGCATTATACTCCATATCGCTAAGATTTCTTGACTTCTGCCCACCAAATGAACGGCCGATACCTTTAAAAATTGATATTCTACCATCATTAGGTTCTCCTTCATCCACACATATGTCATCGTTACGACCAAGATTTTGGCTCCTCGTGTGGACGTGACCCTCAAAGTAATGTGAGGCAAAAGCTGAAACTTCTTCGACCAAGTGTGCATTGCATATAGAACCTTCAACCCTTGCCTTATTACGCACATTATTTTTTAACTTCTTAAGATACCTATATGTAAAGTTTAAACAAAAAATTAACTAATTTTCTTGCAATGAAATAATATTTGAAATGTTAACATATCTTAATGATGTATATATTTACCTCTCGAAAGGATACATCCAGCGATACTGCACGGGACCAGCTATGCTCGCTTCGTATGGCAATTGAACCGGTAAATGCTCCATTGAGTCAAAAAAACTGGGAGGAAATATTCGCTCAAGCTTGCATAAAATAATTGGAATTTCCTCCTCAAGCCTTGCCATGGATGCAGAAGTAATGACTGCGGCAGATAACTCCTTGAAGAATAAGCTGAGCTCCGTAATTGCCTTCCAGACATGTTGCGGAAGCAACTCACGAAAAGCTACAGGTAATAACCGATGCATGAAAACATGGCAGTCGTGACTCTTCATGCCGAACAACTTGAGCTTATGCATATCCACACACCTACCGATATTTGAGGCATAACCATCTGGAAATTTTAACCCTCTAAGCCAGTTATATAAAACTTCTCATGAATTTCTGTCAAGAGTGTAACAGGCTTTAGGATAGGTCCCGTCGGCACTCCTTCTCAAATTACCTCTTCTGCAGTACTAATTAAGTTCTTCTCTTGACTTTGCAGTATCTTTTGTTTTTCCTGGGATGTTTAGCACCGTGTTAAATATGTTATCAAAAAAATTTTTCTCGATATGCATAACATCCAAGTTGTGCCGGATGAGATTTGTGCTCCAATAAGGCAAATCCCAAAATATACTTCGCTTCTTCCAGTTATGTTCTTTACATATACGGCCATTTATTCTATCTGCATCCAGTTCCCATGTATACATCAACCCCAAATGCTCTATAGTATCAAATATATCCGTGCCGGACCTAACCGATTTGGCGAATTTTGTGACTGCTTTGTTCTTCCGGAAGGCGATCAAGTTACGCCTGTAAGGATGATTTGGGGGCAAGAACTTCCTATGGTTATCAAACCATGACTGCTTACCACTCTTCTGCAATGTAAATGCATCCGAATCATACATGTATTGAGGGCATGCCAGACGTCCAGCAGTGCTCCAACCAGACAACATTGCATATGCCGGGAAATCACTTATTGTTCACATCAAAGCAGCTCTCATGATGAAATTCTGTTTCATAGAAATGTCGTAGGCTACGACTCCTGTTTCCCACAACATTTTCAATTCAGCCACCAACGGTTGTAGAAAGACATCAATCTTTTCCTTTGGATTTAATGGTCCTGGAATCAAAATGGTTAAAAACATTGCAGTATCTTTCATGCACTTCCACAGAGGAAGGTTATATACAGTCAGTATCACAGGCCAACATGAATACTATTGCCCCGCTTGACCAAATGGTTGGAAGCCATCGGTACAAAGACCTAATCTCACATTCCTTATATCTTCAGCGAAATCAGGATGATTTTCATAGAAATGCTTCCAAGCCTTTGAATCTGATGGATGCCGCATTTCATCCTCTTTAGATTCATGTTCGGCATGCCATCTCATATCAGCACGTGTTGCCTCTAACTTGGCGCTAATGCGTCGCTAATGCGTCGCTAACTTGGCGCCAATGTCCGGCGAGAAAATTATTTTTATTTTCTAGGAATTGCATCGCTAAGGCGTCGCAATATTTTTTTAATATTTTTAATTAATTAAAATAATAATTTATGATAATAATTGTGACGCATACAGTGCGTCGCAATAATTTTTAATATTTATAAATGATAATATTTATAATTTATGATAATACTTGTAATGCAATTTTGCATCGCAATATTTTTTTAATATTTTTAATTAGATATATTTATTTAAAAAACATTGTGACACAAATTATACGTCGTAATATTATATTTCTTTTATTTATTAATACTAAAAAAAATCATATTTACTAAAAATAATTGCGATGCATACATTGTGTCGCAATATTTGTTTATTTTTTTTTCTAAAATGCGTCGCTACGGCGTCGAAATAATTTTTTAATATTTATAAATGATAATATTTATAATTAATGATAATAATTGCGACGCAAAATTGCGTCACAATATTTTTTTTAAACTTTTTGATTACATATATTTATTTAAAAAACATTGCAATGCAACTTATGCGTCGTAATATTATATTTTTTTATTTATTAATACTGATAAAAATCATATTTACTAAAAATAATTGTGACGCATACATTGCGTCGCAATATTTGTTTATTTTTTTTCTAAAATGCGTCGCTACGGCGTCGCAATAATTTTTTAATATTTATAAATGATAATATTTATAATTTATGATAATAATTACGATGCAATTTTGCATCGCATTATTTTTTAATATTTTTAATTAGATATATTTATTTAAAAAATATTGCGACGTAAATTATGCATCGCAATATTATATTTCTTTCATTTATTAATACTGATAAAAATCATATTTACTAAAAATAATTGCGATGCATACATTGCGTCGCAATATATTTATTTTTTTTTCTAAAATGCATCACTACGGCGTCACAATAATTTTTTAATATTTTTTTAAACTTTTTTATATATTTTTTTTAATAATTATAAATGATTCGACGGTTGCGATCGATCGAAGCCATTATCGATCCCGGTCGGCGATGATCCGACGGTTGCGATCGATCCAAGCCATGATTGATCCCGGTCGGCGATGATCCGACGGTTGCAATCGACCCAAGCCATGATCGATCCTAGTCGGCATCGACCTATCTCGTACCGTCACAATCGATTGGATCGGCGACGATCAGATGGTACATGCGATCGATCGAAGCCATGATCGATCTCGGTCGGCGATGATCCAACGGTTGCGATCGATCCAAGCCATGATCGATCCCGGTCGGCGATGATCCGATGGTTGCGATCAACCCAAGCCATGATCGATCTCGGTCGGCGTCGACCTATCTCAGACCGTCACGATCGATCGGATCGATGACGATCCGACGGTACTTGCGATCGACCCAAGCCATGATCGATCCCGGTCGGCATCGACCTATCTCGGACCGTCACGATCGATCGGATCAGTGATGATTCGATGGTTGCGATCTATCAAAGCCATGATCGATCTAGGTCGACGACGATTCGATGGTACTTGTGATCGATCGAAGCCATGATCGATCCCGATCGGCAAGGATCTGATGGTTGAGATCGACCCAAGCCATGATCAATCCCGGTCGGCGACGATCCGACGGTTGCGATCGATCCAAGCCATGATCGATCCCGATCGGTGATGATCCGACGGTTGCGATCAACCCAAGCCATGATCGATCCCGGTCGGCGATGATCCGACGGTTGCGATCGACCCAAGCCATGATCGATCCCGGTCGGCGTCGACCTATCTCGTACCGTTGCGATCGATCGGATCGGCGACGATCAGACGGTACTTGCGATCGATCAAAGCCATGATTGATCCCGGTCGGCGATGATTCGACGGTTGCGATCGATCCAAGCCATGATCGATCCCGGTCGGCGATGATCCGACGGTTGTGATCAACCCAAGCCATGATCGATCCCGGTCGGCGTCGACCTATCTCGGACTGTCGCGATCGATTGGATCGGCGAAGATCCAACGGTACTTGCGATCGACCCAAGCCATGATCGATCCCGGTCGGCGTCGACCTATCTCGGACTGTCGCAATCGATCGGATCGGCGATGATCAGATGGTACTTGCGATCGATCGAAGCCATGATCGATCCCGATCGGCGATGATCCGACGGTTGCGATCGACCCAAGCCATGATCGATCCCGGTCGGTGTCGACCTATCTCGGACCGTCGCGATCGATCGGATCGGCGATGATCCGACAGTACTTGCGATCGACCCAAGCCATGATCGATCCCGATCGGCGTCGACCTATCTCGGACTGTCGCGATCGATCAGATCGGCGACAATCCGACGGTTGCGATAGATCGAAGCCATGATCGATCCAGGTCGGCGATTATCCGACGGTACTTGCGATCGATCCCGATCGGCAAGGATCCAATGGTTGCGATCGACCCAAGCCATGATCGATCCCGATCGGCGACGATCCGACGGTTGCGATCGATCCAAGCCATGATCGATCCTGGATCGGCGATGATCCGACGGTTGCGATCGATCGAAGCCATGATCGATCCTAGTCGGCGATGATCCGACGGTTGCGATCGACCCAAGCCATGATCGATCTCGGCCGGTGTCGACCTATCTCGGACCGTCGCGATCGATCGGATCGGCGACGATCCGACGGTACTTGCGATCGACCCAAGCCATAATCGATCCCGGTCGGCATCAACCTATCTAGGACCGTCACGATCCATCGGATCGGCAACGATCCGATGGTTGCGATCGATCGAAGCCATGATCGATCCAGGTCGGCGACGATCCGACGGTACTTGCGATCGATCGAAGCCAATATCGATCCCGGTCGGCAAGGATCCGACGGTTGCGATCGACCCAAGCCATGATCGATCCTGGTCGGCGATGATCCGACGCTTGCGATCGATCCAAGCAATGATCGATCCTGGTCGGCGATGATCCGACGGTTGCGATCGACCCAAGCCATGATCGATCCCGATCGGCGTCGACCTATCTCGTACCATCGCGATCGATCGGATCGGTGATGATTCGACGGTACTTGTGATCGATCGAAGCCATGATCGATCCCGATCGGCGATGATCCGACGGTTGCGATCGATCCAAGCCATGATCGATCCCGATCGGCGATGATCTGATGGTTGCGATCGACCCAAGCCATGATCGATCCCGGTCGGCGTCAACCTATCTCGTACCATCGCGATCGATCGGATCGGCGACGATCTGACAGTACTTGCGATCGATCGAAGCCATGATCGATCCCGGTCGGCGATGATTCGACGGTTGCGATCGATCCAAGCCCTGATCGATCCCGGTCGGCGATGATCCGACGGTTGCGATCGACCCAAGCTCTGATCGATCTCGGTCAGCGATGACCTATCTCGGACCATCGCGATCGATCGGATCGGCGATGATCTGACGGTTGCGATCGATCCAAGCCATGATCGATCCCGGTCGGCGATGATCCGACGATTGTGATCAATCCAAGCCATGATCGATCCCGATCGGCGACGATCCGATGGTTGCGATCGATCCAAGTCATGATCAATCCCGGTCGGCGATGACCTCTCTCGGACCGTGGCGATCGATCGGATCGGCGATGATCCGACGGTTGCGATCGATCGAAGCCATGATCGATCCTGGTCGGCAATGATTTGACGGTTGCGATCGACCCAAGCCATGATCGATCCCGGTCGGCGTCGACCTATCTCGGACCGTCGTGATCGATCAGATCGGCGACGATCCGACGGTACTTGCGATCGATCGAAGCCATGATCGATCCCGGTCGACGACTACCGATCTCGGACTGTCGCGATCGATTGGATCGGTGACGATCCGATGGTTGCGATTGATGAAGCCATGATCGATCTCGATCGGCGATGATCTGACGGTTGCCATCGATCCAAGCCATGATCGATCCCGGTCGGCGACGAGCGATCTCGGACCGTCGCGATCGATCCGATCGGCGACAACCCGACGGTTGCGATCGATCGAAGCCATGATCGATCACCGTCGACGACGACCGATCTCGGACATTATTAATTTTTAATTATATTTTCTAATTTATTACGTCGCTAATGCCTCGCTAATTTAGCATTATGAATTTCTTTTAAATATTATGATGCATTAATTTACGTCGTTAAATAAAATTTTTTTATTACTTTACTATTTTATTGCATCGCTATTATGTCGCTAATTAACATATTTATTTTTAACAAAACATTGCGATGCACTGGATTGCGTCGCAATATTTTTATTTCATAATACTATTTTCTTAAAATAAATTTTATTTAAATTAATTGCGATGCAATTATTGCGTTGCTAAATTTAAAAATAATTTTCATATTTTTCTTGTTTATTGCATTGCTAATGCGTCGCTATTTAAAAAATTAAGTTTTTAAAAACATTGTGATGCACTGTTTTGCGTCGTAATATTTTTTTTCCATATTAATATTTATACAAATTAATTTCATTTAAAATAATTGCGACGCAATTAGTGCGTCGCTAAATTAAAATTAATTTTTACAATTTTTTGGTCTATTGCATCGCTAATGCGTCGCTATATAAAATTATTATGTTTTTCAAATATATTGCGACGCACTGAGTGGCATCGCAATATTTTTATTTCATAATTATATTTTATAAAAATTAATTTTTTATTAATATTTACGATGCAATTTTTGCATCGCTATATTAAATATATTTTTTCTTATTTTATATTTATTGCATCGTTAATGCATCGCTATTTAACATAATTAATTTTTTTAAAAACATTGCGACGCACTTATCTGCGTCGCAATATTTTATTCCTTTAATAATATTTTAAAAAAATTTATTTTATAAATATTGCGATGCATTTTTGCGTCGCTAAATTTAAATTTTTTTTAATTTTATGGTTTATTCAGTCGCTAATGCGTCGCTATTTATATCGCAATGTTTTTTTGACGCGGAGGCGTCGCAATGTAGTCGCAATTTTAGCGACGCATAATTGCATCACTAAAATTGCGTCGCTATTTCATTATTTTCTTGTAGTGTCTGTATAATCTCTGCAGGCGTGGGGTAAGAGGAAAGTAATGCATCCTCTTGTAAGGCACACTTTTCCTCCTACTTGTACTGGCTCCTCCTTCGCTGTTTTTGTACCTCGATTGCCCACAAATCTTACACCATCTCAGCTCTGAGTCTTCACCCCAAAATATCATACAATTGTTCAAGCAACAATCGATCTTATTTACTGGGAGCCCAAGCCCACGCAACAACTTCTTTGTTGCGTAAAAACTGTCTGCTGCAACATTGTCATTTGGCAAAATTTCTTTGATTAACCCAGCTACAGAATTGAACGCCTTTTCTGATAATCGATGTTCTGCCTTAATATTCAACATTCGAGCAGCTGTAGACAACTGGGAATGACCCTCACAACCAGGATACAATTCTTGATTTGCAGCACGCAACATATCGTAAAATTGCTGTGCATCTGATTTGGTTCTTCCATAAATGTATTCTGATTGAATTCATTACCCGATGCATTCATCACCATTTGTTCATATGTGTTTAAATTCACAAATGGTTCATCTACGGGAATTGACTCTTGTTGGCCTATAACAGCTGCTGGAATATCCTCTGGTTCACCATGACAGTACCAAACATAGTAATCAGGAACAAACCCCTTCTTACACAAATGCACCTTAACAGTTTCCACATCTCTGTAGGCTTTATTCTGACACCTGTGGAAGTTGCATGGGCACCTAATCCTAGGCCCATCCATCCATCAGGTTGGCTACATGCAAATGCGATAAATTCTTCCAATCCATTCAGAAAATCTGGATTAGCAAGCCATCTTTTATCCTTGCATACATCCACGAGCGAGCCCCGCTCATTTTTGACCGACTTATACAAAGTCTGGTAAACCATTAAAGGAAACCACAAAATAAAACTATATTAGTATTACTAAATATATAACTAAATTATTTCTTGGTCACAACTAAGGTTAATAACAACCATTTAAATCATTTATAAGTAAACCAATTTTTTTTAGGCAACTAAGGTCCCTACCATGCAAGGGCGAGCCACGGCTACGATCCTTGGGTGCTAGCAAGGACCGATGCACAGGTTAATGGCTAATGGTAGGGCTTGAGTTTGGGTCGGGCCGCAAGGCGGTCCGTTTAATCATGAGACTTCACAAGCATTCAAGTGTCTTAAATTAATTCTACCTTCACTCCATGTCTATAAGGTAAGGCCCTATCCCATTCAAGAATATTTTTGTGATATGTTATTCTGCTATTAATTATCATCGATCGGTTACATTGAAATTTCGGCAGCATTTCCCCATATGTTCTCCTAAATGTGTGGTATATAAGCCACACTAGGAGAACGTATGAGCAAATACAAACCGAAATCTCACCCAACGATGATTAATAGCAGACTAACATATCGCAAGAAATATTCCCAACTGTCCACCAGGACAATTTGAGAATTTGCAAGACTAAGGCTTACAAATTCTCAAACGGGTCTAAAGGTTATAGTGCTGTGATTAATAGTATGGAAGTCCGAAGACAATCGAACTTATGCTTGTTATTCTTAACTTCTTGTGAATTATACATCATCACTTTTTAAGATTATTGTGTCAATACAAATGTTTGTGAAGACTAAAATGTAAATCATTGAAACTACTAATTTGTTGCTGGAAATTAAATAATATACAACAAGACTTTTATTTAGCATTACATAATTTAATGCATCATTCAGTTTGCAGCAGAATATAAATAATCAAGACATAACAATTGTAAATAAGTACAAATGCACAAATATTATTGCATAAACATTCTGCTTAAATTAATTATTGCATAAATATTATGCAAATTAAATAATAATAAACAAGACTTTCTATCTAGCATTACAAATATTATTGCATAATCAAGACATAACAATCAGTCTATCCAAGAGCTCCGACTAATGGCACATTTTTTTTTTTATTTGGAGAATCTTTTTTTTTTTTTTTTTTGACAGTGGCCTGGCCACCAGGCCACTGCCGGCCATGGCCGGACAGAAGAAAAATGGGGGGGGGGGGGTCCCCCCCTGTTAAATTTTTTTTTTTTTTACAGTGGCCTGGCCACCGTGGCCAGGCCACTGCCGGCCACGGCAGCGGCCGTGGCCGGAGAAGAAAAATGGGGGGGGGGGGTTTCCCCCCCCCCCTGTTACCAATTTTTTTTTTTTTGACAGTGGCCTGGCCACCGTGGCCAGGCCACTGCCGGCCACGGCAGCGGCCGTGGCCGGAGAAGACGGGGGGGGGGGGGTTTTCCCCCCCCCCTGTTATTTTTTTTTTTTTTTACAGTGGCCTGGCCACCGTGGCCAGGCCACTGCCGGCCATTGGGGGGGGGGGGGTTTCCCCCCCCCCCTGTTTTTTTTTTTTTTTTTGGTGGCCTGGCCACCGTGGCCAGGCCACTGCCGGCCACGGCAGCGGCCGTGGCCGGAGAAGACAAAGGGGGGGGGGCCCCCCCCTGTTACCAAATTTTTTTTTTTTTTTGACAGTGGCCTGGCCACCGTGGCCAGGCCACTGCCGGCCACGGCAGTGGCCGTGGCCGGAGAAGACGGGGGGGGGGTTTCCCCCCCCCTGTTAAATTTTTTTTTTTTTTACAGTGGCCTGGCCACCGTGGCCAGGCCACTGCCGGCCACGGCAGCGGCGTGGCCGGAGAAGACGGCCACGGTCTTGGCCATGGCCGGAGGAAAATTATTACAAAAAAAATTTTTAAGAGGGTGGGGGGCTTACCTCGGTCGAGAGGAGACGCCGGAGTTGGAGGAGACCGCCGGGGAGCCGGAGCACCAGAGGGGGGGCCGGAGCAGCGACGGTGGGAGCCGATTTTTTTGGGAGGGCGGCGGCTAGGTCAAGACGGGGAAGAAGAAGAGAAAGGCCGGCCGAATGTATATATGAGTAATTAGCGACGCAATTAATTGCGTCGCTAATCGGTCGCAATATTTTTTTTAAATTTATTATGTATTAGCGACGCATCAATGCGTCGCTAATCCATCGTTAATTTGGTTTATTATATTTTTATGAAAAAATAGCGACGCAATAATTGCGTCGCTAATGCGTCGCTAACTTGGCGCCAATGTCCGGCGGAAAATTATTTTTATTTTCTAGAATTGCGTCGCTAAGGCGTCGCAATATTTTTTTAATATTTTTAAATGATTAAAATAATAATTTATGACAATAATTGCGATGCATACAGTGCATCGCAATAATTTTTTAATATTTATAAATGATAATATTTATAATTTATGATAATAATTGCGATGCAAAATTGCATCGTAATTTTTTTAAAACTTTTTAATTATATATTTATTTAAAAAACATTGCGACGCAACTTATGCGTCGCAATATTATTTTTTTTATTTATTAATACTGATAAAAATTATATTTACTAAAAATAATTGCGACGCATATATTGCGTCGCAATATTTGTTTATTTTTTTTTTCTAAAATGCATCGCTACGGCGTCACAATAATTTTTTAATATTTATAAATGATAATATTAATAATTTATGATAATAATTGCGACGCAAATTGCATCGCAATATTTTTTAAAACTTTTTAATTACATATATTTATTTAAAAAATATTGCGACGCAACTTATGCGTCGCAATATTATATTTCTTTTATTTATTAATACTGATAAAAATTATATTACTAAAAATAATTGCGACGCATACATTGCGTCGCAATATTTGTTTATTTTTTCTTCAAAAATGCATCGCTACGGCGTCGCAATAATTTTTTAATATTTATAAATGATAATATTATAATTTATGATAATAATTGTGACGCACAAATTGCGTCGCAATATTTTTTTAATACTTTTTCATTACATATTTATTAAAAAATATTGCGACGCAACTTATGCGTCGCAATATTATTTTTTTTTATTTATTAATACTAATAAAAATTATATTTACTAAAAATAATTGCGATGCATACATTGCATCGTAATATTTATTTATTTTTTCTTCGAAAATGCATCGCTACGGCGTCGCAATATTTGTTTAATATTTATAATTTATGATA
>UESW01005069.1:530423-591533 GCA_900491605.1 Calamus simplicifolius | reverse complement strand
GTAGGTGTTGGATACACCGAACCACTATAAAATCTTGTGTTTGCCGTGTCATTTGTCTCTTTCTCTATCTCTCTTATATTCTGTTTGCATTGCTTATTAATTTCTTCATTGCACTCTTTTAAGCTAAAAATTTAAAAGGCTAATTTTTAAAGAACCCAATTCACCCCCCCCTCTTGGGTTGTCATCTGGGCCAACAATTGGTATCAGAGCTAGTGCTCATTAGAATTTGATCACACGATCAAGAGCTAAAGATCCAAATGGCAACACAAGTGGTTCATTTTGCTGAAGGTCATTCTACGAATAGACCTCCTTTTTTAATGGCTCAACTATTCATATTGGAAAGCTAGAATGAGGATATTCATTCAAGCTTCTGATTATGAATTGGGGAGTAATAATAATGGACCTAGTACACCCACACACGTATTGATGGCACTATTGTTCCTAAGCCCGAAAGGGATTGGAATGATAATGATAGGAAATGGCACAGCTTAATGCTAAGGCCATGAACATTTTATATTGTTCCTTAGATGCTAATGAATTCAATAGAATCTCAACATGTAATTCCGCAAAAGAAATTTGGGATAGATTAGAGGTTACCCATGAGGAACAATCAAGTAAAAGAATCAAAGATAAATATTCTTGTTCATAAATATGAATTATTTAGCATGGAACAATCTGAAACCATTGCATGCATGTACACTAGATTCACTGATATTGTAAATGGTTTGAAAAGTCTTGGTAAAATATACTAACTCTGAACTTGTTCGAAAATTCTTAGGTCACTTCCAAGATCATGGGAAGCAAGGTGACTGCAATCCAAGAAGCCAAAGATCTGAACATTACCATTGGAAGAGCTTCTTGGTTCGCTAATGACCATGAGCTTCAAGTTAAACAACATGTCAATGAGGATGAGTCAAGAAAGAAGAAGACCATCGCCCTCAAGGCTGCAAAAGTGAAGAAGAGCAGCGATGATGAAGAGGATGATGATGATGAGACAGCTCTCCTTGCAAGGAAATTCAAGAAGATTTATGAAAGAAGGAAACCCTTCCACAAGAAGAAATTTGGAGCAAAAATGGAAGGAGAAAAAGAAAAGGATAAGAAAAAGGACAAGGACAAGGAAAAGAGAAAGAGCCCTTAGTATGTTATGAATGTAAAAACCGGGCACTTTAGAATGAATGTCCTCTTAAGAAAGCCTATAAAAAAAGAAAAAGGCTATATGGCGACTTGGAGTGACAGTGAAGAGTCTTCTTCCGAAGAAGAAGAAAAAGAAGTCGCAAATGTTTGCTTTATGGCGGACGACAATGAAGAGGTAAGTTCCGAAACCCTTGATGATGAATTTACTTTTGATGAAATGTTTGAAGCATTTAATGAATTGATGATTGATTTCAAGGCTTTGAAAAAGAAACACAAATCTTTGAAAACTGAAAACTTAAATTTAATTAATGAGAAAAGAGTTAAATCTTGTAAAAGATTTAAAAGATAATTTTAATGAAAAGAATGATTATAAGATTGATTTGATTAAATCTGAAATGAAAATCTAATTAAAGAGAAAGAATCAATCTCTAATGAAAATGATAAACTAAAGAAAGTTGAAAAAGTATAAAACATTGTTGATAAATTTACTTAAGCTCAACTAAACTAAATATGATTTTAATAGTCAAAAAGCAGTTTTTGACAAAGCAGGTTTAGGGTATAACACTTTAAGAAAACAAAAATCATTGAAAAATATTTTTGTAAAAGCTAACCAAAGTAATATTACTTGTTTTAAATGTAATCAAAAAGGACATAAATCTTTTGAGTGCAAAACAATAAGTAATAATAAAAATTAAACACTAAAGGAAAGAAAATTTGGGTTCCGAAAGGAACAATTTTTATTGCTACTAACCATGAAGGACCCAAGAAAGCTTGGGTACCTAAACATAAAGTTTAAATTATGTTGCAGGAATGTCTTGTGGCCAAAAGATCAAAGAAGAAAGTGGTATCTTGATAGTGGCTGCTCAAGACATATGACGGGTGACAAAGATGAATTCATCACCCTGAAGAAAAGAAAGGAGGAGTTGTTACGTTTGGCGATAATGGCAAAGGCCAAATCTATGGGGTTTGGTAAATTCAAATAACTCCATCTACATTTATTGATAATGTACTTTATGTTGATGGTTTGAAGCATAATCTAATTAGTATAAGTCAATTATGTGATAAAGGTTTTAAAGTTTCATTTAAATCTTCTTATGCACTGTAACTAATCTATTGATAATAGCATTGTTTTATTGGAATAGAAATGGCAATGTTTACTTGATTGATCTAGAAAAATTATCTTTGAGTATCATTGCTTATTGCTGAATAATGCTAATATGAATGAGATTGTTGGTTGTGGCATCGTAGATTAGGTCATGCAAGCACACACCTTATTTCAAAATTAATTAAAATGGATTTAGTTAAAGGCTTACCTAAACTAGATTTTGAAAATAACAAAATATGTGATGCATGTCAATTTGGAAAACAAACAAGAAGTTCTTTCAAATCTAAAAATGTTGTTTCAACTTCTAGGCCATTAGAGCTACTTCACATGGACCTTTTTGGACCAACTAGAACCACAAGTCTAGGAGGAAAGAAATATGGTCTAGTGATTGTAGATGATTATTCTAGATTCACTTGGGTAATGTTTTTAGCTCACAAAGATGAGACTTTCTCGATATTCCTGAAATTCTTCAAGAAAGTCACAAATGAGAAAAACACTACCATAGTATCTCTAAGAAGTGATCATGGAACTGAATTTGAAAATCACTTATTTGAAAGTTTTTGCAATGAAAATGGTATTAATCATAATTTTTCAGCACCTAGGACCCACAACAAAATGGTGTAGTTGAAAGGAAAAATAGGACTCTAGAAGACATGGCCCGTACCATGCTATGTGAAAGTAAACTCCCGAAATACTTTTGGGCGGAAGCTATTAACACAGCATGTTACATCTTAAATAGAGCCTTAATAAGACCTATTTAAAGAAAACACCTTATGAATTATGGCATGATAGAAAACCCAATATAAAATATTTTCATGCATTTGGTTGTAAATGTTTTGTTCACAATAATGGTAAAAACAATTTAGGCAAATTTGATGCTAAATCTGATGAAGGAATATTCTTAGGATATTCAACAACTAGTAAAGCTTATAGAGTATTTAACAAGAAAACCTTAGTTGTTGAAGAATCCATTCATATAGTTTTTGATGAGTCTTTAGCATCTAGTTCTGAAAAATTGATGATGAGGAAGATACAAACATAATTGAAAAAGATCTTGAAAAATTAAATATTGATGTATCTTTAGATCAAGAACAAGAAGCTAAAGATAATGATTCACCTAAGGATGATGATACTAACGCTAATCATCAATGATGTAGATCTACCTAGATTGGAGATATGCTTATAGTCATCCTAAGGAATTGATTATAGGTGATCCATCTCAAGGAATAAGAACTAGATCATCCATGAGAAACATTAGTAATCATCTTGCATTTGTATCACAAATTGAACCTAAAACTATTGAAGAAGCTGAAAAAGATAATAATTGGATGTTAGCAATGCAAGAAGAATTAAATCAATTTACAAGAAATAATGTATGGACTTAGTTGAAAGACCTAAAAATCATTCAGTTATAGGATCAAAATGGATATTTAGAAATAAACTAGATGAAAATGGCATAGTAATTAGAAACAAAGCTAGATTAGTTGCAAAAGGATATAATCAAGAAGAAGGTATTGATTTTGATGAAACCTTTGCACCAGTAGCTAGATTAGAAGCCATTAGACTTTTACTTGCATTTGCATGTCATATGAATTTTAACTTATTTCAAATGGATGTTAAAAGTGCATTTTTAAATGGATTTATAAATGAAGAAGTTTATGTAGAACAACCACCAGGTTTTGAAGATCACGAATTTTCAAATCACGTCTTTAAATTGCACAAAGCTTTATATGGTTTGAAACAAGCACCTAGAGCTTGGTATGATAGATTAAGTAAATTTTTAATTGAAAATGATTTTACAAGAGGAAATGTTGATAAAACTTTTTTTTTGAAAAGAAAAGTAAAGATTTATTGTAGTTCAAATATATGTTGATGACATTATTTTTGGTGCTACTAACAATTTTCTATGTCAAGATTTGCTAAGTTAATGCAGGGAGAATTTGAAATGAGCATGATGGGAGAACTCAACTTCTTCCTTGGACTCCAAATCAAACAAAGCAAAGAGGGAATCTTCATCAACCAAACAAAATACACAAGAGAAATCCTAAAGAAGTTTGGTATGGAATCAATTAAACCCCTCGGAACACCAATGAGTCCTTCATGCAAGCTGGACAAAGATGAAGAAGGTAAGAAGGTTGACCAGAAATATTATCGAGGTATAATCGGATCCCTACTTTACTTAACTGCAAGTAGACCAGACATATGTTTGCTGTTTGCTTATGTGCTAGATTTCAGTCAGAACCTAAGAATCACATTTAATTGCTGTTAAAAGAATACTAAGATATGTAAGTGGAACAAAAAATGTAGGTTTATGGTATTCTAGAGACTCCACATTAAATCTGATTGCATACACTGATTCTGATTATGCTGGATGTAAGTTAGATAGAAAAAGCACAAGTGGTGCATGCCAATTCTTAGGAAGTAACTTAATCTCATGGTTTAGCAAAAAGCAAAATTCAGTTGCATTATCAACTACTGAAGCTGAATATGTAGCGGCTGGAAGTTGCTGTGCGCAAATCCTATGGATTAAGCGACAACTTGAAGACTATGGTATCACACTTAATAAGACACCCATAAAATGTGATAATACAAGCGCAATCAATTTAACTAAAAATCCAATTCAACATTCAAGACAAAACACATAGAAATTAGATATCACTTTATAAGAGAACATGTAACTAATGAAGAAATTTGTCTTGAATATGTTAACACTGAAGAACAATTAGCTGATATTTTACAAAACCTTTAAGCGAAGAAAGATTTTGTTATCTTAGAGGAGAATTAGGGATTTGTGATCCTTTGGAATAGATTTTGAAACCCCTAAGGAAATGTATCTAGAGTTCTTTCAATTTCTCAAAATCTTAAGGAAATTTTATCTAGAACTCATATCAATTTGATCTCTCAAAATCCATGATTTTTAATCATACTCAAAGATCAAATTCCGGACTCATTTCAGACTCTGAATCTTTATTTTTTTTCTGAAATGGTCTCGGAGCCGACTCGGACAGTATCGGAGTCGACCCCTGTTTCTGTTGAAACTCGGGAGCCGACCCCCGCTCTGCGCGAGTCGACTCGATTTCGGGTCCGTGCTCTGTGACTACTCGGGAGCCGACTCCACGCTTTGCGCGAGTCGACTCGACGTGGTCCCAGGTTGATTATCTAGGGCACGAGTCGACCCCACGGACATTTCAATCATTTCCAATCATTCCAAATCCTTTCCAAATTTTTCCCAAACCCTCCAAAACCTCAAAAACCTCTGATTATCACTCCACCTACATCTATGGCACCTAAACTCGTGGAGCTAGCAGTAGTGGCACCGGATTGAAGAGGAAACGGACCGTTCGACCCATTCGCGAGCCGTCTCCGGATTCGTCTTCTACACTTCTCCGAGTGGTTCTCCTGTTCCAGCTACCACTCTCAGGTAGATCTTCTTGCCAATAGGATTGTTACAACCGGTAGGAAGGTGATTTTGAGTTATTTGAGAATGAAGGTTTTATTATTGGGAGACAATTGATTGAGATGGGACTTGAGAAAATATGTTCACTGGATTGTCCCACATATCCTGCACTAGTTAAGGAGTTTTACAAGAATTTGACTAGAGGTGATAATGGTTTAGTTAGTGTGGTGAGAGGCATTGGACTAAATATCACTGCCACTATTCTATCTAGACTGTTAGATTGCCCCTATCTGGACCATCCACTTATGCCCCGGAGGATAGATCTCCTGCCCTCACAAGATTGTTGAACAGAAATTTTGAGGGATTTGAAGAAGTTTTTGCAAACCAATTGCCTTTGGAGCTGAGGTTACTTCACAATATCTGCAGTAGGGTATTGTTTCCCAAGACTGGCAGATTTGATTATGTATCTGAGAGGGATATCTTCGTGATGGATGCTGTTGTGACTGGGAAGCCCATTAATTTGCCTCGGATGATCATTTGGTACATTGCTGATTGTGGAGGGAAGAAGAAGTCCAGTTTGCCCTATGGCATGATTCTACTAAGTTATTTCAAAGCCAAGGGATTGTATTTGGTGAGAGTGAGCCAAAGAAGGAATTAAGGCACACTGATTATTACACTTTGGCTACTATTCATCGAATGGGTTTGTTAAGAGGAATGGAAGATGGGAGAGGAAGAACATTGCTGAGGACAGAGCTATGGATGCTGAGGCCCCCAGACCATCTGTGAGACATTCTTCACCTGAGCCTCCTCAGAGCTCTTCTGTTCCAGATTTTGCTCCTGCCCCTGTTCCTGTTCCTCCTGCTCCAGCTCAGTCATTTGTTTCACCATCTGATAGATTTTCTGATGTTCAGTTAGATCAGCTTAGATCTTTATTCAAATCTGAGATTAGTGAGCATGAAATTAGATTGAAAAGTGAGTTTGATGAAAAGTTTATGAATTTGAAGGAATCTTGTATTCACTTAGTGATCGGGTTGCATCTATTGAATCTACTCTTAGTTCATCCACCAGCTCCTTAAGTGAAGACTTGAAGAATATTTTTGGAGAGCTTAAGGATATCTGTGGTGACTCAGAGACCTATTCCCAATGCAACGCCGAGCTTCAGGATAAGATTTTGACTGCTTGTACTTTTGTAGATAATAAGCTTAAAGATTATGTTAACTACAATGTGAAGGAATGAAGCAATAGTTGATCATTTGAATAGGATTACAAGAAGAAATTTTTGATATATGATGTATTAGATGCTTCATTTTGATGTAATGAAGTCAAGTTTACTTTCAATGTAATGAGTATGTTTACATTTTCATGTAATATCATTTGAAGTAATGAGAAAGTTTGATGCATTACATTTCAATTGTAAGTATCTTTGAATATCTTGAATGATTATCCTCAATTGATAATTTGAATGGTAAAAGATAAAGAATGATATATATAAACAGTTAATCGATTCAATATGAGCTTCCTAACCTTTTTGTTGATTACAAAAAAGGGGAGAGATTTGTTTAATCGTATATGCCTTCAATACAATTAATTTTAAAATTTGAAAGGGGAGAGATAATTAAGTAAAAGGGAGAGAAAAAAGTTATCATTATGCTTAAAATTTAAAAAAAATTGAAAATTTTTGAATGATTAAAAATTGAGTTTCATAGGGGGAGCTATCTCATTTAGGGGGAGCCTCTCAATGAACATAAAAATTGATTTTGGTATCAAAAAATTTTCAATATAAACATGCATATACTCAATGTTTTTGTCATCATCAAAAAGGGGGAGATTGTTGAGAAATTGGGAGATTGTAATTATTTAATTACCCCAACTTATTGATTTTGATGATTTCCAAAAGCCATGAGTATTTTAAAGGAAATAATGAGTTTATTTATCAAAAACCTTGAGCTTATTCAAAATGAAAGCAATGGACTCTCAATGTTTAAATTCACTGAGTTTTGAATCAATTTGAAAAAGAAGTTTCAAGCTCTATATTTAAGATTTCAAAAAGGAATTTTTACATGTTATATTCAATCAATGATTTCTTGAAACATGTCTTGAATTCATGCTTAATGTCATATTTATTGTATTCAAGTCAAAATATCATTTAAAATTATTCTGGACGAATTTCAAAGTCAATCAAAAAATTTCTGATTTTTGATACGTTCCGGAGCCGACTCTAGAGTTTCAGAGTCGACTCCAGTAAGTAACAGAGATTTCTGATTTTCTCGAGTCGACCCTTGGATTTCAAGAGTCGACCCCTGACTCTGTGCGAGCCGACTCCGGACTGTGCGAGTCGACTCCGCTCAAACAACAGAAAGCATGTTTTTGAGCGCTTCTCGAGTCGACTCCCCATTTTCTTCGAGTCGACCCCCGACTGTCAGGAGTCGACACTTTGGTTCTTCGCGAGTCGACCCTCTAACGTTTTAAATGTTTCTATTTTTAGTAATCGACTTCGAGCCGACTCCCACAGTGCTCGAGTCGACTCCACGAAATTCTGGGCGTAATTTTTCACGACGACACGTCAGCCCCAACGGTAAGATTTTCATTAACGGCTATATTTCTGTGTTTCTAACGGATATATTTTTGCAGAATCTATAAATAGAGAAGCTTTTTCAAATCAAAGAGAGACATATAGAGAGAAATTTATTTCAAAGAAAAGAAGAAAAAGAGGGAAAAACAAGCTTCATTGGAAAAATCATTTGAGCAAGAAAAGAGATTCAAAAGGAGTGAAATCAAAGAGAGAGATTCGTGTGCTCCAGTTCTACATTCTACAAAAAGCTTCAATAGGAGATCCCAAAGCAACCAAGAGCAAATCAAGATCTTCCAACCTAGAAGAAAAAGAAGAAAAGCTTCAACCAACGTCCAAAAGCCCCAAAGCTAGGAGAATCTGTGCTGAGGCCTGATTCCACACTTCAAAGGAGTTGGAGAAGAGAAGCAAAGTAGCCAAGCCTGCATTTAAGCTTATTTAATCGGGCTTTTCTAAACCTAAATCTTTATTTTGATTATTCTGCTCAAGAGGAGCTGCTTGTATCTTAAACCCTGATTTATTTACTTATGTACTGATTCAATCAGTGAATTGAATCAGTGGAGGTAGTTGTACCTCGTTGTAAGCTTGGGATAGCTTACGTTTTGGGTTCGTTGTGATCCCGTTAAAAACAACGAGTTGGGTTTTGTGCTGGTAAGCCTGTGTAAAACCGGCTGGGTTCGTTGTACGCCCAAGAAAACAACAAGTTTGAGTTGTGAGCTTGTAAAACAACTCGGCTGTAATCTAGGGAGATTATAGTGGTGACCCAAGTGAATCTTGGGAGTGGACGTAGGTGCTGGTTGCACCGAACCACTATAAAAATATCTTGTGTTTGCCGTGCTTATTTGTCTCTCACTCTATCTCTCTTATATTTCTGTTTGTGCATTGCTTATAAGTTAATTTCTCTCACTTGCACATCTTGAGTTAATTTTTTAAAACATTTCTAAAAGTCTTAAATTTTTTAAGAATCCAATTCACCCCTCCCTCTTGGGTTGCCATCTGGGCCAACAGCTCCATACCCCCGAGTTGCCCTCGGGTTGCACACAAACCCCCGAAGTGGTTCTAAAGGAGCTCGCCGGCATCACAGACCATGGGACACCACTCGGCCCCGACACGGAGGTGCCTCCGAGGCGGTTAAGACCCTAAAGGCTCCGTACCCACCGAGTCACCCTTCGGACAGCACATAAACCCCGAAGTGGTTCTAAAGGAGCTCGCCGGCATCGCGGCCCACGGGACACCACTTGGCCCCGGCACGGAGGTGCCCCCGAGGTGGTTAAGACCCTAAAGGCTCCGTACCCGCTGAGTCATCCTTCCAGCAGCACACAACCCTCGAGGTGGTTCTAAAGGAGCTCGCCGGCATCGCGGTCCACGGGACACCACTCAGCCCGGCACGAAGGTGTTGGAAAATATTTTTGATCTTACAAAAAATCCCTTTCTAAATTTGCTAGAAATATGTTATAGAAATTTAAATATACAAATAAAGTAAAACCAAAAGATTAGATGGATCAAACCAGGACCGAGGCGTGTTAGACACTGCCCTAAGGATCAGATTTTCGCCCCTTTGTGCAAGTTGTTGGCGATCTGTCCCCAAGGTACAACGACCCGGCTCGACCCGATCTTCCTACTACGAGCACGATCGTGTGGTGGTGCAAACCCAACGATTAGCTTCAGATGCCCAAAAGATCAATAAAATATATAAAAACAAAATGAGATAAAACAAATCATATAGGCTACTCCAAATAATTCTAGATTGATTCCTTGTCTCAATCTGAATCCCTGAGCCTATTTATAAGCTCGGCCCATAAAAGCTCCAACGGCTCGGCCCATAATGGCCTTAAAGGCCTTATGGCCATTAGCCCCAAATTATGTCAAAAACGGCTTACAAATTAAATTATTTGGGCCATTTCTGAAACGTTGGTCTTCCAACGTTCACACAAAAGTCCGTTGAGGCAACGGATGTCCACGCAACGGAAAGAATGTTCGCGAGCATTTGCTCGCGGGCGTTCCCCTTTTTTATTTTTATTATTTAAAACTTTTTCTAACAATCTCCCACAAAAGTTTAAAATAAAAAAAATAAAATAAATATAACAAAATTTTTAGGGCATCTTATACTGCGCAATAGGTGAAGTGTCCTACGGACTTGAACCTCACTTAGTGTTGATTGTATACATCTGAAGGAACCATAGTGGATTAGACCTTGAACTAGGTCCTTTGACTCATACTTCTACTAATCACACACACAGTATGGATCAATTGGGTTTAAGCGGTTAGCGCATATTAAAGGCCTTGCGCTTAGTACCTTGATTTTTCATGATAATTCTTTAAGGTTAGCCCAAACCTTTAGTCACGGCCTAATATGACGATTCTCATATAGGTGAATCCTTCAAGGGTATTTGTGACAATACCCTGCAGATAACCTACCTCGGATCCATTAAGAGTATGACTCAACCTTACACAAATTACTTTGTCACTTTATAAGAGCACTCATCATAGGGATGTGATAAAATTTTTTAAAAATTTATGCTCTAACACGATCACTCAATCAGCTTCATTTCTACCACATTGAACCTCATTCATGGGATCTTCAATCACAGAGGTTGGGTATCCACTGCTGGCGATCAAATAATGGGCTTAAGCCACATCCCCCTCGATGAATCTAGGACTCCATTCCTAGATAACTCCTTGGTTAATTAGTCTGCCAAAATCTTCTCGGCAAATTCCAAAGAGATAATATTATTTTTGGACTAAACCTCAAATAAGAGAATCACACAAGATATATTAGAATTGAATATCCAAATATAAGGTAAACAATAAGTTGGATATTCCAACAGTCATGAGATTATTTAGTAAATTATAAAACTTTTATTAAATCTCATGGCAATATATCAAGAGACTCAAAATAGAGCATTTAAATGACATACCTTGTCACCGCATCCAAGTTCATCCATTCTTTGCCATTGGTAACTTAAAAGATTCACAATAGTAGGTAAGCAATAAGTATTTGCCCAATGCTATCACTTTTGTCTAGCAACGAACAACACAACAAGGAGATATTAAAATGCTTTTACCACTATACCAGAAAACGCTTAATCTGGAATAGAAAAACTTTTGCATTTATGTAAGAATGCAAATATATATGCTAGTAGCTGCACTTGAAAGTTAAATAATAAGATGATATAAAAATATATCTATATACAAGCACGCATATATTATGTGCACAAGTGCAAGCATGTGTGTTTTTCAACAAGGCTTTGTTTTCATGCTGAATGGTTAACCACCTGATTGATGACTTTACCCCTTGTCCATCTATCCAGTGAACAAAGTAATTCACTTTCTGATTAGCACTTCAGCTTTATATTTGTTAGCTTTGTTAGTTACTACACCAACTTGAGGAGAGAATAAGTATACATATTACATATGTACTTGGGCACTAAGATGTGACAAACTCCACCTGATTTGCATACGTCTGTGTACCTATATGCATACATGTATAAATGCGTATATATTTATATACATATAATTAAACATGTGAATGTTCGGGGAATAGAAAGAAGCCTCTGACATGTTGAACAAACCATATGCACACACACCAAGATTCAAGCTTCAACTTCTAACAAGTCAGAAGACAAATAAAGCTAAATAATGTCTAACATTTAGAATAAGACAACAATGTCATATGTTATTATTTTTGTTATGTCTTATTTATCGGTTTAGTATATTTTATGCTCACCATATATCGCTCGAGGCATATCAAAATGTATTAAAATCTGATACTACAAATGAAGCAGATAAACCAAATAATGATTGTTTGTACTAAAACAATTGCATAGCAAATTGCAGAGATAGCTGGACAGTCGCTTTTATTATAGGCTAAGTACATGACCATGATTGCCCAATCTATTTAATAACTAAGATTTGTTACACCAATTTCTGTCCATGTATGTGCATGAGCACTTAACAGTCTGATGGTGAAGATAAACTGAGTATTCATTTTACCATATATTTAACAAAAATTAGTAAGGAAGAAGAAAAATGGCGTGTATCAACTAACTCTTTTAAAGCAACATAGCACAACAATCCCTTCCAACGGTAAAAAGATCAACTTATGAAATATAACTTAAAGCATTGCAGCAATGTTAATATTTTGCCCAAGGAAATAATAAGTATTCAAACCATAATCTTTTCCCCTTAAATCTTGGGCCCAATGGATGATCATAATTTAGCATAGCAACATTTGCACCATTAATGCACAAGCATTTCAGAGTGGCATAAAAAATTTATATGTTGAGCAAACTCATGCAAAAGCAGAATGAGTAAATTGAATGAAAATCTAGCAATCTCTAGAGAAGAAGGAAAAATATGATCCTTAGCTGTTGGAAAATATTTTTGATCTTACAAAAAATCCCTTTCTAAAATTGCTAGAAATATGTTATAGAAATTTAAATATACAAATAAAGTAAAACCAAAAGATTAGATGGATCAAACCAGGACCGAGGCGTGTTAGACACTGCCCTAAGGATCAGATTTTCGCCCCTTCATGCAGGTTGTTGGCGATCTGTCCCTAAGGTACAACGACCCGGCTTGACCAGATCCTCCTACTACGAGTACGATCGTGTGGAGGTGCAAACCCAACGATTACCTTCAGATGCCCAAAAGATCAATAAAATATAAAAATAAAATGAGATAAAACAAATCATATAGGCTACTCCAAATAATTCTAGATTGATTCCTTGCCTCAATCTGAATCCCTGAGCCTATAGGCTCGGCCCATAAAAGCTCCAACGGCTTGGCCCATAATGGCCTTAAAGGCCTTATGGCCGTTAGCCCCAAATTACGTCAAAAACGACTTACAAATTAAATTATTTAGGTCGTTTCTAAAACGTTGGTCTTCCAACGTTCACACAAAAGTCCGTTGAGGCAACGGATGTCCACGCAATGGAAAGAATGTCCGCGAGCGTTTTGCTCGCGGGCGTTCCCCTTTTTTTTATTTTTATTATTTAAAACTTTTTTCTAACAGAAGGTACCCCGAGGCGGTTAAGACCCTAAAGGCCTCGTACATGCCGAGTCACCCCTCGGGCAACAGACGAACCCCTGAAATGGTTCTAGAGCTGCTCACCGACCCTTATGATCGCCAAGTCTGCCGAGTCGACCCCAACCACCCCTGGTCGATCCCACTCGGCCCCGACGTCTCCAAGGTCAGCCGAGTCGGCCCACACCTTCCCCGGTCAAGCCCCACTCGGCCCCCAGCGCTCTTAAGCCAATCTCGGTGCTAAGTTTCCCTCGGATCGTTCTAAGTCCTTAGAATATTCGAGCGTAGACGAATCTCTCTTCAGACGGCCTGCGGCAGCTCAAGGCATTTTAAGTAACCTCCTACGTGGCCGGCTTATACCTCGAAGACGCATTTCAACATAGGCCAACCTGATGCAATGGTTCGGCCACGGCATTATCACATGCGCAACGCTCAGAGTTAAAGAGCATCTCGGATGAAAGGTCCCCCCTCTCTCATCAACAGCCATGGGATCCGTCTTATTGTTAGTCGCATAACAAAATGATTTGGCCTAGAGGAAAGAAGAAACGGACAAGGCAAGAACACAAAGATATTTTTGCAAAAAGCTTCTCTTCATTGATAGCGAAATCAGAGTACAAAATTTGGCCCGAGGCCAGTTACAAAAAGAAAATGGAAAAAAGACAACAACTTTTCAGGGCTCGTTTGGGCTCGGCTCTTCCTTGTCGTCTTCTTCCTCAGCCGGCCCCTCGTCAGACTCCCCGGGTCGGATCCCCTCAAGCTCGGCGATGTCGATCTTGAGGGCTGTAGACACCTTGATCTTACACATCTCGAAGCCCTTGACCTAGGCGTCGAGGCTGGCCTCAAGGACCTCCTTCCCGAACTCTGGCGAGGACTTGTAGTTGCAGACGGCCTGCCCCGCCTTGGCCTCGGCTCGCTCTGCCCTAGCCTTGGCCTCATGGGCTTGCACCCCCGCCTCCCTGGCTCTGCCTTCGGCTTCCTCGGTGCGTGCGTTGGCCTCGTCCGCATAGGCCACGGCCCCGGCCTTTTCGTGGCCCGCCTCAACCGCTGCTTTCTTCGTGGCAGCTGCTCTCTCCGCGGTGACCTGGGCCTCACCCCGCGCCACCCTGACCTCCTCCTCGGCGCGTTGAAGCTGGCGATTCAGCTCCTCCTTCTGCGCCGTGGCGGCCTTCAACCTCTCCGAGACCAGCTCCAACTTGGCCTCAGCCGCGGAGGCCCGGCCACCCTCGGCCCCGGCTCGGCTCTCTGCCTCCCTCAGTCGGCCGCCCAGATTCTCCTCCCGGGCCTTAGCCTTCTGGTGAAGTCGAGCGAGGCTCTAGGACTACTACGCCGCGCTCTCCTTCTTGTACTTTTCGACCCACGCCATGGCCCTTGTAAGCGCATCCGAAGAATGGGCTGCCGCCTCGCGAAGGCTGATCGCGCCGTTGGCCATCTACAGCAAGGGGAACTTGTTAACCCTAAAAGATTAGAGCATCAAAAGACACGTCCGGAAATGGAGAAAGCTCAAAAGATTACCTGGACAACGGCAACCATCACCATATCCAGGAGCGCAGAGTGGCTCAATCCCGCATCTCCTCCTCGGACTCGGCAATCTGGACACCTGACAGAAGATGGGCGGCTTGCGCGGCATCCACCATTGAGTTGAACCTAGGGACCGGCTGCGTCAGTCCCTCCTGCGGACCTTCGACCCGAGGGCAGGTCGAGTGGTGCGCCAACTGCCGGGATGAGCTCTCTGGCCCATCCCTCTGCTCCTGGTCGCCTCCATCATAGCATGGGATTTCTTGGCAACTAGCTCCCCCTCTCCGGTAGTGGGGGGAGCCCTCTCCATCTCTGGCTCGGCGGCAGCCGGAGGGCTGACAGCAACTGTGACCTGCCCCGCCTTGGGCATGTCGGCGGCGGCAGTGGCCTCCTCTTTGAGATCCACAATCACCACGGCGGCTTTGGTGATTGCCA
Source organism: Calamus simplicifolius (assembly GCA_900491605.1). Taxonomy (NCBI): domain Eukaryota; kingdom Viridiplantae; phylum Streptophyta; class Magnoliopsida; order Arecales; family Arecaceae; genus Calamus; species Calamus simplicifolius. Next base: position 576,352 of record UESW01005069.1, on the reverse strand, counting down.
GAATCTCTCCTTCCTCTATCTCAGTCCCAGCCAGCCTCGGGACCACTTCTCCAACCGGCGCCTCCTCAGCCGGCTCCTCTGCGGGCATTGGAGCCTTAGGGGCTTCAGCGGCTTGGGTCAGCTCGGCCCGCTCCCTCCTTCGAGCCTTCTTCGCCGGCCTTGATGTTTCCCCGGCTGCCGGCCTCTTTTGCTTCAAGGCGGCTTCAAACTCTCCGGTAGAGAACTTCATCGCTGCATCCAAAGGCGAGAAGTGTTAGCAACAGTGTATGGTAGTTTTCCGGTCGAGACATAAGGAATCGGGCATTGTGCTCACCAACTGCCGGGGCCAACTCGGCTTCTATCAGGTTCTCCTCGGATAGGAGTTCCTTGTAGCCAAGGATTTGGCAGTTGGATAATTGGGTGAAGAGTTCCCTATCTCTCTCCCCCATGGTGGCATTATCGTTGGAGCTGGTGCCCGGCTCTGCCCAATCGGTCCTCACCCCCTCGACATGGGCAAAAAGGAAGCGAAATTTTCATCCCCTAATTTTGGACGAAGACCTAGGGGGAAGGCCCTACCCGGCCTGGCGGTGAGAGCCTACCAGGCCCCTCACCTTGGCGGCGAGTTTATAAAATGCCCGAACAGCGATAACCCCGGCCGCGCCTCCTGGAAATAGCAAAGAATTACAAAGGTGCAAATGATCCGAATCAAGTTCGGAGTCAACTACGCCGGCACTAGCCTATATCTATCTAAAAGGTTCAGGAAAAAGGGGTGGAGTGGAAGGCACTGCCCACACCGGAAGAACTCCTCGTACAGAGCAACCGACCGGGGTAGGTGGAGGTCACTCTATCTTCAGGCCCCGGCGCGGACAGATGAATAAAACTGGAAACTTGGTACTTAACCCTAATGACCTCTACGTCCTCAGGGGTCATAGTTGAGGCCACTTCCGCCGGACCCGTAGGATCAAGGCTCACCGCTGAGGGTGGAGCCGGGCGACGGAAAGACACAGGAACTGCCCTAATGGGGGAGGTTGAGGCGGATGGAGGTTCGGTAAATGATGATCGGCCGCGGATGGTAATTCCGCCCACCGATCGAGGCACCTGACGGTCTAAGGGGTCTGGTCTTTACTGTTGGAATGAGAAGTTTCTACTAAAGGCCTCTTACCCTCCCTAATGGCACAATGGTCCATGGGTGAAGATGAAAGATAAAACTAACCTAGGAATCGAAAAGAACTCGAAGGCGGAAAGGCTCAGGTTGCAGAAGAAATCAAGAGAAGGAAGGTTGGAAGAAAGCAATGGCAATGTAAAAGCTTTCCCTAAGCCCAAGGCCCCACCATGCGGCACTCTTCTATTGCACCATGAGCTATCCGTCGGAAATCTCGCCTGCGCCCAAGACATGCTGCCTCGATTCACCCCCAAAGAGCGTGATCCCCGACCAATCGCAGGGCATAGAAAACGGAGAAGCAATGATAGCCCTTACCTTTTTCCATTCCCCCAATAGGCTTCCTCTTCAAAGCGTCCGACGCTAACGTCAGCTCCCACCTACCGTATGATTATAGAAGATTTTCGAAGTGACAATGCCTCGGGACGATGTGCCAGCTCACCAAGCTATTAAAAACGCACTAAGGAACAATAATTTTTTGAATTTTCACGCCCCTCTCGCCCAAAGGACAACGGGCACATGGCCCTTCGCGGTCAAGGGCGGGGGGGGGGGGGGGGGCATCTGATGTGGCTGACATAGCCACGGAGGCAATTATGGTAAAATCAAAATCTTAGGGCGGCCCCGCTCTGGCATCTTCTCTAAGTCAGCCAAGTCGGCCCCGGCCGTCCTAGGTCGGCCCCGCTCGGCCCCGGCATCTCCAAGTCGGCCGAGTCGGCCCCAGCCTTCCCAGGTCGGCCCCGCTCGGCCCTGGCACCTCTAAGTCAGCCGAGTTGGCCCCGGCCTTTCCAGGTCGGCCCCACTCGGCCTCGGCATCTCCAAGTCGCCAAGTCGGCCCCGCTCAGCCCCGGCCTTCCCAGTTGGCCCCGCTCGGCCCTGGCACCTCCAAGTTGGCCAAGGTGGCTCCGGCCTTCCCAGGTTGGCCCTGCTCGTCCCTGGCATCTCCAAGTCGGCCAAGTCGGCCTCGGCCTTCCCAGGTCGGCCCCACTCGGCCCCGACACCTCCAAGTCGGCCAAGTCGGCCCCGGCCTTCCCAGGTCGGCCCCGGCATCTCCAAGTCGGCCAAATCGGCCTCGGCCTTTCTAGGTCAGCCCCGCTCGGCCCGGCATCTCCAAGTCGAAAAGTCGGTCCCGGCCTTCCCAGGTCGGCCCCGCTCGGCCCCGGCACCTCCAAGTCGGCTGAGTTGGCCCCGGCCTTCCCAGGTTGGCCCCGCTCGGCCCTGGCACCTCCAAGTTGGTCAAGTGGCCCCGGCCTTCCCAGGTCGGCCCGCTCGGCTCGGCATCTCCAATCATCCAAGTCGGCCCCAGCCTTCCCAGGTCAGCCCCGCTCGGCCCCGGCATCTCCAAGTCGGCCCCGGCCTTTCCGGTCGGCTCTGCTCGGCCTCGGCACCTTCAAGTCGGCCAAGTCGGTCCTGCTGGCCCTAGCATCTCTAGGCCAGCCATGTCGGCCCTGACCATCCCTGGTCGGCCCCATCCCAGCATCTTCAGGACGTCCCAAAATGGTCCTGGCTGTTTGTGCCTCCATGCTTTTGACCCGCGCCGCCTAGCATCCTCAGGCCCAACTACCCGCTGGCCACGCCGCTGATGGGACTTGACCTAACTACTGTTAGCCTACTGACTGATGGGACATAGCTCACCAACCGCTGTTTTTCCTCTTTTTGATGGGACTTGGCTCACCAACCGCCATTTTTCTTTCCCTCCGATGGGACAGGACCCACCAACCAGCCAAGATTCATGCAACCCCCATGAACCCCGCGGACATTCCTTTCTCATAGAACTCCACGTGGTCGTGCGGAGTCAACCCCTTATAAAGGGGTAAGTCACTCAAGAACAAGGTAACACAAATTCATACACTCGCTATCCTAATACCCAGAAAGGGATTCACATCTTTCTGAGGACTCTTTTTCTCTCCTAAGAGCTCATCTGAGCTCTCCCTCAGCTGTGATCTCGGTTGCTGACTTGAGCGTCGAGGGTCCCCGCCGGAGCATCCCTCGATCTTGGACTTTTTGCAGGCCATCCGATCAGGCGAAGAACGGCAGATTAAGTAGCTCTCTTCTTCCGATGTTCAAGACCGATGATCAGGCGTCATCACAAAGCAAGCCCAGGGTTTAAACCTGATGCTCTAAACTGAACCAGCCTATATTGGGCTCAAACCATGCCTGAATCCATATTAACCCAAAATCTTAGCCTAGGCAAGGCCTAGAATAAGTTGGCTTCCTAAAAACAGGCCAAATTGGGCTTTCAGGCTAAAAAGGCCAGCTGGAGCCTGGTTTTTCCGGGGCAAGTCATTGGGCCACTCACCCAGCCCAGTCCATTGACAACCTAGGAGAAACATTTGCTTGCTAGAAGCTAAAGGAACATGTAAATATCCCCAACATGTTTAACACATTTATGTTCAGCATACAACCCCCATTTGTTTTACAACTGCTGCTTCACGATCTACAAAAATTCAAAATAGAATTCTAGAATCCTTCTTTTAACTAAAAACATATGGTTTAGATTCAGATGAGACGAATAGTGATAGATAAATACTGATGAGAACAATTGAGAATTAAAATTAGTGGTATTAAGTACAAAGCATGTGAAGAATAAACCAGCTTTTTTCTGTAAAATAGAAGTCAACGTTTGTGTGTGTGTGTGTGTGTGTGACCCAAATATTCAGAGAGATCATCTAAGCATTATAATTTATATATATGAAATGGCGAAGATGAAAGAGCAACCAAAACTTACAGAACAAGAGCCTTAAGCCATAATCAAATGCCTTACCATAGTATTTTGTTGCAACAATGACAAAAGACAAGGCAAAATCCACTATGACAAGGGAAAATATAGATAATTCACAGAATTAAGATGAAGCTCAAGAGTCATAAGTCTTTTTAATTAACTATTCTAATTAGCAAATATGATGCTGCAAGCTGCCACCAACCTATGTAATTGGCACTATTTATGAATCAACCACTGATCTATATCTATACTCTGCATAAGAAAATTTTTTGCCATTAGATTTAGTTGGCTATGTCATGACCATCTAAATATATATCCTAAATGACAATGGTTATTCTACAAAGATAAGAGTCTTATTTCTTTTAGTTTTGCATGCCTATGTGTAGCTATTTATAATTTGAGGGTTGACTTAGGCCTGAATAGAGCAGAGTGAAGGAAGCATATATTATAATTTAAAAATAATGCTTAGGTAGCCTTCAATATTATAAGTTTTTTTGTATATTTTAAGGCTTTGCATATATTTAACTATGCCATATATGCAACTTATGTGGTGGCCAAATTTAGGATGTGGCAATTTTGTTTAAGAGAAAAATAAAACAAAACATAGTAACTATAATATGCAATTTGTGTGGTAGCCAAATTTAGGGTATAGCAATTTTATTTAAAAGAAAAATCTAAAAAGAACATAGTAACTATAAATTTACTATCATTTTATTTTAAAAGCTACAAATATGAAATCTATTTCTATTTTTTTCCTAAATTTGTAACAATAGAAATGTACTTGGTTATTATCGTCATTTCTTATTTTTAAAATTAAAAATAAAATATGTCTAATAAATAATTCTTTTAAAAATAAAATAAATAACCACAAACCTCTCCTATCCCAAAAAGTTAAAGTGATCCATTTATTCCATTTAAGGGCGTTTTCTCAAGAGACACGATGATGTTTTGGAGGTGAAGGAAGTAGAAAGAGATAAATCATAAGAGTCAGGATGGAGTTGGTTTTGTGTTTAAAAAATTATCTTTAAGAATAGTAGAATTAATAATTTCCACTTTTACTTAAACAGAATTGTTACACTCTAAATTCTATTTAAGAGAAACATAAAATAGAACATAATAACTATGATATTGAGGTTGTATGGGAGCTAAATTTAGGGTGTAGCAATTCTATTTAAGAGAAAAAAAAAAAAAAAACATGGTGACTATAAATTCACTATCATTTTTATTTTAAAAAACTACAAATAAGAATTCTGTTTCTACTTTTTTTTCTTCTAAATTTGTAAAAATAGAAACGTATCTAGTTATTATTGCCATTTCTTATTTTTAAAATTAAAAATAACATATGTCTAATAAACAATTCATTTTATAAAAAATAAAATAAGTAATCACAAACCTTCTTCTATGTAGAAAATTAAAGTGATCAATTTAGTCCATTTAAGATTTTTTTCTCAAGAGACATTGATGATGTTATGGAGGTGTAAGAAAGTAGGAAGAAATAAATCATTGGAGTTAGGATGGAGTTGGTTTTGTTATTTAAAAAAATATATTTTAAAGAAATAATTTTTACTTTTACTTTTCTATAAATTTTGAAAGTCACTTATTTTTTTTAAAAAAAATGTAATAAACTTTTTTCATTGGATTTCATGCCTTTATTTTTAAAAATAAAAAGTGAGAAAAAAAAAAGATAGTATTAGATGTCACTAGAGATGACAATGGAATGAATTTTGGATGGAGAGCACGTTCCTCATCCTCAACCCCCCTACCCACCCCAACCCTCATTTTTGCCTTGATATCCGAACATCACGATTTTTCCCGCCAACCTATTCCTCCCGGTTCTCAATTCCTCGTAGAGAATTTTCATTCCTCATTTAACTTTTTGTATAAAATTAGGAAGCCAACTTTACATCCAATTCTATTATATATAAAAATTATTTAAAATTTAAAATCTATTATAAATCGGTAGACATGTAAAATAATTAAAATGCTAGCTAAATTTAAGAGCATAAATCTAATATTTAAAAGCTGAAATCTAATATTTATATTTGAAGAAAATGTTCAGGTTTTAAGGAAGGATTTAAGGATGGAGTTTTAGGAAAGGATTCACGGACGAAGACTCTTCTTCTTTAACCTTATCCTCAAAACTGGTTTTTAAAAATTCTCTCCGTCACCACCCTTATATTCGCTTAATCTCTCTAAACCCATCTTCATCTGTGAACCGATTAATTCGGCGTCACGAGTTTATCAATATCGTTTCAAATTTTTTAGCATTTGATGTTTCAAATTTCTAAGAGTTTATGTAACTTTCTCTTCATTGAAATACTTAAAGTTTTAGAAAGAAAGAAAAAGAAAGAACGTTGAGAAAGAAGAATAAAATATAAAAATATAAAAATTTTATGAAAATCAAGATGAAAAAAAAATATAAAGAAAATGGTGAAAATAAAAAAATTTGGATTAAAATTTTTAAATTTTTTTTAAAAATAAATCAGACTAAATGAATATGCAGATTAAAAGTAAGTAAATTTTAAAAATTAAATAAAATACTTATTTTAAAAAAAATAATTTATGAAAATTAATATTTATATATTTATTTTATTAAAAATTAATTTTATTAATATGCCGGTAATTATGTAAGGTTTCTAATTCTCCTCGAATCACGTATCCGTTTGTTCAATCAAGCGCCGTGCCATAAGTAATAATGCAAGATAAGACTGGGACCACAGCCTTAGCTGGTACGATGAATGGCGTCCACGCACGTGAACGCATCCAAGCGCGTCAAAACTAGCACCGCTTTAATCCGGCCGTCCATCCTCTCTAGACGGGCAATAAATACCAACCTCCAAACCCCAAGTTTGTCCTTATCCCGAGCGGCAGCGTCCAGCCTTTTTAGCGTTCGATTTTATAAAAAGTATTTTTGCTGTTATTTATTTTGTTTGTTTTTCCTTTCTTTGATAGGGCTATCGTATATTTGGCTTGATGTAGGTTTCGATTGAATAAGTTTTTAACGCTTGGTTGTGGCATGATTTTGTTTGTGATCTCTGCTTTGGTTTGTGAGATTTTTTTTGTTTGTTTTACCGATCTTTGGGAATCTACGGATTTGTTTGTATTTTGTGGTTCTATTCTTTTAGGTTAGTTCTTTCTTTCTTTTTTGGCAGCAGATCTGTGGATGGAAAAGGCAATGTATCTGATTTGTGGTGATCATCGCCGACAACATCATCTTTCTTGACTCCGGATGTAAAAGATGACTGTCGATGGATCTCGCTTGATGTCTCTTGTAGATGTTTTATATCTGATGTAGAGCAAAGTAGTCTACTCTTTTAGATTTGATCTTGTTGTCATACCGACCTTTGCCATGTTGGGTGCGCTCGCATGGCAGGTCACGGATCCTAATAAAATTTTTTGTTTTTGGTTTGTTGGGGGAAGATCGCACGGGGGTTGTCTTATTCCCCGGGTTCTCCCTTTTTTGGTGTCTCTTTATTCCCCTCTATGCGTTTGTTTGCCTGCAACCATCTAGATAGCATCATCTATCACCGGTCGACTTACTTATGCTAAAGAAGGCTCAGAAGGGATCTCTCCCGTAGCCATCGTCAACCCTTCAAGAGAGGTACAACAGCACCATTCTTTTATGATCCTCTGCAATTCTTTCTACCAAATAATTAATTTGGGACTCTGATTTGATGCAACTATGTCTTGAAAATATGTTGCTTTTATGATCCTGAATATCGGGTATGCAATCGTGTTATCTGCCTTGAAAATGTTTTACTTTCACGATTGCGATTACCGACTTTGCAATTATGATGTTAATTTTTTCATCGGTTCAATGAGAGGTCTTTGTTATTTATGTGCCAAATAGTCCAGTAATATTGCCAATTCAATATTATAATATTACTGATTTTATAATATTTAATTTTATAATACCCCAGTAGTCCAGTAATATAGCCAGAGCTGATTTTGTCGGTTCCATGGCAACAGAGATCAAAAAGTTTATTCTTTCCAACGAGTGGAGAGCATAATTATCATTCCATATGTATTACATTGATACGAAACCTGTAAAGTTAATTCTCACGATATCTGACAGACATGTAATTCTCATGCCACGAGCTCAAATGAATAGAAGATGGGATGAGTTGAAGCGTTTTAATGCCTTCACCAGATTCTCTCCCTAAATCCATTTAGCTATCAAATCACCAACCAGTTAACAAAAAAGACCCAAACCAACAGCCAAACAGGACTAGGATCAAATTGTAGAACTTGCACCTTAATCAACCAGTTGCTGTTAGCCTCTTTGTATCTAAGTAGTATACTTTGATATCTGGAGATATAGAGCAATTTCTCCCCATATTAAGTTACATTGTGGTAAACGATGCTCTTCTCCCCATATCTTACCAAAACGTAGGGACCGAAAGCAATCTTTTGGTCATGCATTGAGGAAAAAAAGTAATCCACACATGAAGTACTAACAAAAGGGCAACTACTGAACATTTCACTATGATATAGTAATCAAAACGAACATGGATGAAATGGCACTCTCCAGCTGGAAACCACAATATCAAGGGTTCATGCAATGCCTTGAACAGCTCTCTCAAATATATCTTGAAGAGACTAAGTCAGCTTCAACTGGCTGTAGAAGCAAATATGGTCACATAATTCAGTAGCACTCAACTTGATCACATTCATTAATATAATAAAGACTTTTAGCATAAATAGGAGAACTGCTTCAGGTCTTAGCATTTTGAGCACAATTACAGTGAAGTTAGTAATTTGGTATTACTTAATTTCATGTATAAATTAAAGAATGCAAAAATAAAAATAAAAAATTAATCATGCATCAAGTCTCACAGCTCTTTCCCTGAAGTTTACCTGCTTCATCCAACTGCCTTAATATTAAAAAATAAAAAAAGGTGACCAGATATTAATTAGGAGTTAAAGATCCACAAAGATTTTGAACTATATTAACATTATGTCTCTATCAAACAGTGAAGATGTAATCATGTTCACATCCGATTCTATGAGAATTGATCGACTGATAGGAAGATACTGACAAGATTCTCTGACATGACATATCGTCTTGTTAGATACAGGCTTGAACTTCGGCAAAAGTCTAGTTACAAGATACTAGTTTCCAACTGAACTACAATGAAAATACATAAGCAAAGCTTGAAGAAAAGGTTATGACGTTTTGATCTTAAAGTACAAATCTATCAATGACAAGCATGTTACATTCAAACTTCAAAGATGTGCAGCAGGAACCTGAAAATATTTCATATTTCAGATAACACAAAACCATTTATTTCACTTCAAACATAATAGGAATTTCAGATGCTAACAAATTTACTCAAGAATATACATTGGGATCCGTTTGAATGATCGTGGGAAGAAGACGATGAACTTGGTAGACCATCTGCCGAGTTTGCTTTAAGATGGGTGCAAACAAAATAAATCCTTGTAAATTCAATTCTGAGCTCATTTTAAATCCGATTTGAGTGTCGCTGCGTCGTTGGGTTTTTAAAATTGAGCTATTTAAGTTGAATGAGGTTTTATCTAAACTATTATATAAATATTTAAATATTAAATAATAATATGTACATTGACTTATTAATTAGTAGGTTTAGTGATAATTATTTGTGCGTTTATCAGTGGTGAACCAGGACATCTGGACTGATTTCAGGCATGACTAGGTGAATACGTCATAATATTTTATTTTATAATTATATTTTATAAAAATTAATTTTTCTGAAAATAATTGTGATGGCATATGGTTGCGTCGCAATGTTTTATTTTTAATATTTTTATAACATTTATTTTTTAAAAAAAATTGTGACGCAATCTTGCATCACTAAATTAATTTTTGTTTTAAAATTTTCTGGTTTATTGCGTCGCTAATGCGTTGTTATTTAACATAATTTATTTTTTAAAAAAATTTGTGATGCACTGATTCGCGTCGCAATATTTTTATTTCATAATTATATTTTATAAAAATTAATTTTTTTAAAAATAATTGCGACGCACCTTGTTGCATCACAATGTTTTATTTTTAATTTTTACAACATGTATTTTTAAAAAAAAAATTGCGATGCAATACTTGTGTCGCTAAATTAAAAATTAATTTTTTTTAATTTTCTAGTTTATTACGTCGCTAATGCGTCGCTATTTAACGTAATTTATTTTTAAAAAATTACGATGCATCGATTTACCTCGCAAAATTTTTATTTTATTATTATTTTATAAAAATTAATTTTTCTAAAAATAATTACGATGCACATGGTTGCGTCGCAATGTTTTATTTTAAATTTTTTTTATAACATTTATTTTAAAAAAAAATTGCGATGCAATACTTGTCTTGTTAATTAATTTTTTTTAATTTTTTTGGTTTATTGCGTTGCTAATGCGTCGCTTTTAACATAATTTATTTTTAAAAAAAAATTGCGACGCAGTTATTTGCATCGTAATATTTTTATTTCATAATTATATTTTATAAAAATAAGTTTTCTGAAATAATTGCGACGCACCTGGTTTGCGTCGCAATGTTTATTTTTAACATTTTTATATAACATTTATTTTTTTATAACATTTATTTTTTTATAACATTATTTTTTATAACATCCGTTGGTTGCGATCGATCCAAGCCATGATCCTGATCGGCGATGATCGATCTTGGACCATTGCGATCAATCCGATCGGCGATGATCCGACGGTGTGATCGATCCAAGCCATGATTCCGGTCGGCGACGATCGATCTCGGACCATTGCGATCAATCCGATTGGTGATGATCCGACGGTTGCGATCAATCTAAGCCATGATCCCGGTCGGCGACGATCGATCTCGGACCGNAACAAGCGATATTGGTGGGCCGTTCTAAAATCGTCCCACGTTTAACAATCGTATTAGAGGAGAGTTCATCAAGTCAATCAACCGAGTGCCCTGCATTTCAAGAGGATGAGATGGAAATGCATGCAATTGAGGATGACACAAGGGCTCCTGAAACATCACTTAGAGATCCAAATGGTGAGTCCAAGAAATTGCGGATGAAAATGTTCGGTTTCCTTCCGATGATAATGAAACTGATTCGCAATCCGATACGACATCGGATGTTGAACCAACATTTCACGAAACAAATGACACCGATTAAACATAGAGATTTTTTAAAATTTAACTTTTTTTTAAGTGTTAAATTCTTACATAGTCAATCATTAATCGTAATTTAATTGTGTGAATCTTTAGTATTTTCAGTATGACGGGCAGAGGTAGATCTACCGACGACAGACGGAGTGAGCAGGGACGTAGCCCTGCTACATCAGATCACATGAGCATTGGAGATGGAGAGTTTGGATCTCCAGCAGTGGCGCAGCCTTCGATCTCTCCAGCAGTATTACCATCCAGCCGATCGGCACATACCTCCGAGAGTTCTTCCACCATCGGTCGCACTTTACTTCGACTTGATGCTCAGGGGATGTAAGTATATACTAATTAAAAATATATGTTTATGTTTTTAAGTCAATTACTTATAAACATGCATTTTTTTAACAGATTCATTGAGCGCATCATGTATCCAGCCACATCAGCACCGTATTTCAGAGGCGTGCAGATCCCAGTGGCTACGATTGGCGCCACGTATCTCCAGCCATGAGGGAGTTTTATTTTTCTGAGTTTCGAGTAAACTTATTAAATACAATTTATCAGTGATATAAAATTTCTTAAACTTAATAAATTCAGAAACTAACTGTTTATTTTAATGCAAACGAAGTTTACGTGAGATCTTGCCAGCCATGATGCCATTAGGGCAGCATGGGAGGCTCTGACACGACGCCGATACTCTGACATGCTTCATCGTTGGAGGTCATCGGGTCAGCATCCTCGCATGTGCCAGAGGGTATTTGGCACGAGTGGCAGCAGGCATGAGAGTCCGATGGATGGCGCAGGAGGTCCACATCAGCCAGCACGAACCGCCGATCTGAGAAGGGCGGTCCTGGCACGGGTCTCTCACGCCATACTTCGGGCTCCATTTCGATTCAGGAGCACAGACGGCATATGGTAAGAAAATAAATATTTTAATTACTATTTAGTTATTTACAAATATTTGTATTAATATCTTTTTTTTTTGTTAGTCTGAGCAGGAGGGCGGAGATCCTGGTGAGTTTCATCTATTCAGGGCGACACACACCAGGAGGGATGGTTCCTGGGTCGACACGCGATCACGAGAGGTTGCGGTAAGAAATTAGATTTATGTAGTATCTGTTTAATTTCTAAAATTTTATTTTGAGAAATTTATTAACTCATTTATTGTTGATTTCATAATTTCAAGACACGAGTCGAGGAGCTTCGCTCCCAGGCATCGCAGGTCGACTCTACTGATGGGGAGACGCCCGTCGAACTCTCAGCAGAGGAGAGTCGGTGTGTGTTTTTGGAGGCTGTTGGTGCCCAGCCACGAGACCGCAGGGTCTATGGTCTGGGCATTAGAGCTTCTACATATTTTCCCTATCTGGCCTTCAGCTCGCGAGTTCCTGGTGATCTTCCTCCCGAGCGTTTACACGACCTTCACAGATCTATTGCAGAGGAGGTTCGCTAGGAGGTCGAGCAGGATTTTGAGGATCGTATGCGAGGCTGGGATCAGGAGATTGCAGACATGCGAGATGAGATGTATTATTTGCGGGAAATGGTTAGCCGCTTGTCGCAGAGTCTTTAGCCTCCACAGCCTCCACGTGATCGCCCAGATTCTTGATGTATTTTTTCTTTTCTTTTTTTATGTCGTAAACTTCAAAATTTTAATATATGAATTATTTTGGAATTTTATTATTGTTTAGATTGAGTGAAAAATGTTTCTATCAATATTTAGATTTAAAGAAATTGTATTAACCGTTTTAGTTTTAATCTTTTATATTTTTTTAAAAATTTAATTTGTGACGCATTAGCGACTGAAATTGCATCGCTAATATTTTCAAAATATTATTATTAAATATTACGACGCAATGACCTGGCATCGCAATAATTTAAAAATAAATTTATAGCGACGCATTAGCGACTAAAATTGCGTCGCTATTATATCTAAATATTTTTAATAAATATTGCGACGCAATGTCCTTGCGTCACAATATTTTAAAAAAAAATTTTTTGCGACGTATTAGCGACTCAATTGCGTCGCTATTATATCAAAAATATTATTATTAAATATTGCGACGCAACAAGATGCGTCGCAATATTGCGACGTAATTTAGTGCGTCGTAATATTAAATAATAATTTTTAATATTAAAAATTAATTTTAAAATGTAGCGACGCATTTGGATGCGTCGCAATATTGCGACTCAATGTTGCGTCGCAGAGAGTCGCAATATTGCGACGCAATTGCGACAAATGGGTATTGCGACGGACATCTAAGCGATGCCGTCATTGCGTCGCTATTGCGTCGCAATAGCATGTTTAGCGACGCAATTGCGACACATTTGGGCATCGCAATATTTTTTTTCTTGTAGTGGTTGACAGTGCTATAGAAGACATCGATAAATAAGGGGTAGTCTTAAAGTAAACAGGGAGGCAAGCCTTTATTTTATATTTTAGCTCCATGGCGATCATAGTTTACAAACGTTAACGCATCTATGACTAAATCATCACATTTGTTACAAGAAAAGAAAGGGAAGAGGAATTCAACACAGGTCCCTCCCTGTTTAATGACGAGTGTAAAAAATAACACCCAAGTAAGAGGTTTCTTCTTTCTTCCAACATGTGTATCCTTGTAATATGTGTATGCATGATAAAAGAAGGCAATTTTTTCTACTAAGTTATCCTACATAAACATTTCTATCCCTGCTGATCATGTATAAAAGAGCATCCATTTTAATATGGGTAGAATGTTACACATTTTAATATCTCAGAGAAATTTTTATTTGGGGCATTGAAAAGGAGTTAACGTTATAGTCCAGTTCAAGCAAAACATATGTGCGTATACAGTGGCTATGTCATCCTTATATTTCTTTACCGTATTTGATTTAATCTATGCTCAGATGGCATTACAAATTAAGATTAGCTAAATAGGTTACAGATTAATTTAAAAGGGAGTACACGTTGATATATATTAAAAGTATAATATAAAGCTTATAGCTTGTGTTGTATTTTCTTGAAAAGTTTTTAATGCTATGACAAAAAAGCATGAAAAATAAATACTATATCTCTCACATATTTATTTTTTATGAAATAGGAGAAAAAAAATACGTGAGCTTCCTGTATAATTTATCTTCTCCCTTTATTTTTTTTTCAATTTCATTTTCTTTCCAAACAAACAACCCTTGGTTCTACGAAGATGCTAGCAGATGGTGAATTGACTATTTTAAATCAGTAAATCACATATCCTATGTATCCAATGATGTTGACCTTTATATTCCAGATTCATCTAGAGTGCTTTTAGAAGATTCTTTTAGAAAATTAAACTTTAATTCTACCACTCAAAGCGACTTTCAAAACTTTCAGCCCCTTCTATCATTTTTTTGTATTTTTTTACTTTTTTTATTTGCGGCACCATACAGCTAGAAGCATGATAATAAAAACCTTATATTTCTGTGGGTGAAGTCATCTTATGCTTTTCAGCTTAAATTATTATCAAACTAGCAAATTCAACTAATTTATATTGAATTCTTGCTGCCTCAGGTACTCATTAATTGTCAAAACAACCAGTAACTGTTAGATTTAATAATCATATATTAAAGATTAAAATACCTAAGTTTAAATCAGGTTATGTATAAGAACTTGTAAAAGTGCATATCTTTTCTAAAGTGGAACCATCTTCTTATCTATAGCGCTAGTTCTTTTTCTTTCTTATCATACTTTATATTATCATTTGTAAGGCTAATAACCTTCTAACCCTTTGTATAAAGGACTAATAAGAGTTAGAATTGAATTAGAGTAGAAGTAGAATCGAATCATAAAATAATAAAATAGAATTAAGCTCTTCAATTAAGGAAACAAAATAATTAGGCTCTACAATTCTATACCATATACCCACGTATATTAATCACTAAAATAAATTTCGTTTAGTATTTTATAAATTATGCGCTTTCTTTAGGCTTGTACCAACCCATGTTTTGAAAATAAAAAAGTTTATAATCAATGATGTCCGCAGAGTAATTGTAAAAATCTTTCAGAAACTACTCAATCATGTTAGGGCCTCTAATTGTCACTGTAGCATGATTCTTGAGAATGTTAAAAGGAATGTGGATAGAGGTGATTTCAAAATAGTTTTTTTTTCTTTGCTTTTGTTGTTATTTTTTTCACATTCAGACTCTGAAATTTTTTGTATAGATGGTAAAAGCAGTTAAAATGCAAGAAAAAAAATACTCCCTACCAGTAAAGATAAATTCATCAGCACGATGCTTCTGCATGGGGACTCAATTATAATAGTTCTCAGGAGTCCCAAATGAGTTGGGTCTCTCTTGAGAATTAGAGTATAAAACTTTCTTCTTAGCAGGTAATTAGTTTTGGTCTTTTACCCTTGCTCTCAAATATGACTTGTCATTATGTTTACTAAAAATTATTTCATGGAGATCCTGAAACGGGAGCAAGTGATGTGATGTGATCAGATTTGGCTGACCTATTCTATAGGACAACCATGTTGAAAGACTTGTATTTCCTATAAAGTTAATATTTATAATAAAATTAGTCTTATCAATATGCATATTATTCATGGATACATGTAATTAATATAATCATTAGATGATATTTTTCTCCTTAGATTATATTGTAAGAGGATCATGTTAATAATTGAGATTATTAATTAAGGATGATGATACTCTAAATTCTTTATAGTCTAAAATTTAATCAAAATGTTAGAATATAAAAGGATGACATATTCTATTATGACATTGGTGTTTGTAAGGCGACAAACATTGATTGGACCAATAAAAATACTCTTGAACTAACTGTTATAATAAAAGAGTTATTCTAATTGCAATTACAGAAAGTTCTTATCAACCTGAGGGTATTGCTAAATCTTATGTTGATTCTATATAGCTTTGATATTATATAGTGATGCCTGGTGATATATATGGATATGTTGGGTTATATATATGTGGGTTATATGAGACATATCATTTTCAAAGTAAGAGAGAATATCCAAGATTGTATCTCTATTATATTGGACTAAAATTTGATTGATTAATTTAGAAAAGAATTTTACTTACTATATATATATATATATTTTTTTTTTTTATCTTATTTATAAATATTTTCTAAATAAATTTTAATGGTCCAATCCTATTGACTTATGTGGAATATTAATTGATAGATGGACTATTATATAACATATTATGTTATGAGATGCTCACAACAATCTCATTCTTTAGTTATAGGCTATAGTTTGTTGATGGACATGATTGCACCCGTCAAGCTTCTTATGATTTGTTTCGATCAAAATATGGTTACCAAAAAAGGGAGTTCCTTAATGGGTCATATGTAACATGCTCTTTCTCTCACTATAAAAAGAGAAGCCCAAAAATCGTATAAAGACCCGATAAGTCTCTTAACCTATAAATGATCATTTATGAGATTTAATATTATGAGTTATAGAATTCTATGGGTCAATTTAATCATAAATGAGTTACAAAATTCTAACTCGTTATGACATGAGTTATAGAATTCTAAAGGTTATAATAATCATGAAGAAGTTATAGAATTCCAAGAAGTTTTATAGGTTATGGAATCCTAAGAAACAAAGGAAAGCCATCACTAACATAATGAGATCTAAGCTTGAAACTAAATATCAGTTTTTGTGCAAGAAAATGTGTAAACTTAGGAGGGCTTTGTAATTATAAAATCTTATGGGGATATTTCATGTTGCATGCGCTAAGGAGAGCTTGTGAAGACCTTTTGTGACTCTCAGTAGGATCTTGAAAGAAAGTTTTTATTCTTCGACAGATCTAATAAGATATTATTTTATCTAAATTCATGTTGATTATGTGAAGGTTGTCATGTACCTATTTTCAATACGTATTCAAACTGGGTGCATTATAACATTAAAAAAATAATTTCTTGATCTTACTTAACATGAAGCCTTAGTTAGAAAAGGTTTCCTTGTCTATCCTATTGTTTAGGACTCTCTTAGCTAGAGTAAGATGAGTTTGAGAAGGAATTTACTAATGTGCTTAGAAAATAATTCTCCTATATTGCTGCCTCATTTGGGCATCATGATTATCATAGCCATCTAATGTAAGATTCTGACTTTCTAGGTAAACAAATTTGCTTCTTGCTTAGATCCTAAATAGCTCGTCCTATAGTTCTCGAATTATTTCCTCATCCATTTTTGGCCAACATAAGCATTGGAAGGTTTTTGTCGAGAGAAAACTTTGGTCCCTTTATACATTTTCTTCTTCTTCTTTTCGTTTTTACAAAGACGAATAACTTAACTAGCAAGTGCTTTGCCATCCCAGTGAAGACAATTCATCTATTAGCATGCCAAGACCAATTCGAACACCAACACATAGTGTCCTCAATTGAAAGCAAGACTTTAAGAAACTTTCAAGAAACTTGATTACCATGCATTGACAGAATTTTATGTCATTTCATGGCATGAGTTGGCGCCTGATATCTCAAAAGTGAAGAGTTGGCATCAATCAATATTGAGAGTCGGTGTAATTTGCTATTTTTACAAGTGGCAAAAAAATAGTGTTAAGTACATTCCAAGTTAAGTACACAAATGATAAATAGGTATAAAAAAGAAAAGAAAAAAGTTAAGTACAAAGGTGAAGCTATTACATGTCCATGGATGACAAAGTTTAAACAAAAAATCAAATACAAGTAATTTATCTTGTCCCTGCATAGGTACTTTGTTCTACTTACGACGGATGGTCACTCTGGGTTGGTTGAGATGTTCTTTTGCAGTTCGAAGCAGCTCATCTAAAACATCATCTGTGCTCCTACATGAAAAGACCTCGAGTTCCTTGAGCTGAACAAGATGTTCAATGCCGAAATTGGCCTCTTCAATTGACATGCCAAATAAAGTAAGCCTTGCAAGATTAGGCATTGCTCTTTCTTTGAATCTCACCGAACCGAGCCCTCGAAGGAGGAGGATTTTAAGCTGCAGAAATCCTTCCTGAACAAAAAACACATGTTTTCTTCGGCGAATGAACCATACATCAATTTGAGATAAATCAAGTTGGGTAGATTTTGAAGGACTTGGATGGCATCATCCTCTAATTTAGTGTCATATAGAGTAATTTTAGCTACATCCTTCAGCAAGGCAACCCAACAAGGAAACTTTTGCAATAACCCACCTAATTTCAGCTCTTGAAGTTGCAGAGGAGGAGAGGATATGCTCTAGCCAATCAAATGAGTCTTTCATACCTGCGCTCAATTCAAAGAGCGAAGACAACTGTTTAGCTTCGAAAGAGATGTAGAAAGAAGTGACATGTGCTCTGATTGGAGACCTTCTAGAGACAAGTGTCTGAGTTGAGTCAGCTTCCCAAGCTCCTTTATCACGTGGCCTTGACACCACACGAAATCCAATGTCTGTAGGGATTGTAGATTACCGATTCCACTCTTGGGTAGAAAGCTGAAACGTCCACGAAGATGACGTAGCTTTTGGAGCTTGGTGACCCTCTGCACATGTTGTAAGCCTCCCACCAACCGGAATACAGGTGCCAGATCTAGTGTTTCTAGTTGGCGAAGATTTTCCCAGGACTTGGGAAGATAAAAATCCTGCGAAGGAGAAAAATTCAAGCCCAAGTACTTCAAATGAATCAATTCACTAATCCACTTGAGCTGCTGCCTACTCAGCATTTCTATAGGTCGCAAATCCAAAACCCTTAAAAGCCTCGGTCGAGGATGAATAAATGCTGTATTATCAATGCTAAAATGTGTTATCGATCGGACATGAGGTAAATCAATGCTCCTAAAGCTTGTATTGATAGATAGGCGTCTAATCTTTTGTTGTGGCATAATTGGTGGTGTCTCATGCTCATCCGCTAGAAAAATCAGTAAATTTTGCTCTCTTGACTTGGAAACCATGACTTCGAGCATCACATCATGAACTGATGTTGATGGTTGAATCATACTCCTCACCCTATAATCCCAACGGATCTTTGATGGTTGAATCCTACTCCTGTTGATGAACTCATCAAAATATTCCTCTGCAACTTCCTCAGCACTCATATTTTGGGTGCCAATTGCGAGCCCTTCAGCCGCCCATAGTTCCACCACTTGCCTCCGTTTGATCTTATAGTCCTCTGGATATTTACTTAAATAGAGGAAGCAAGGCCTGAGAGAGTGAGGCAAGTCATAATAACTCAAGTTTAATATTTGCTTCACTACCTCGAGGCTAGGATGGTTTCCAGCTCATATCCAAGTCGATCATTCAATTGTTGCCATTCTTTCCTAGTCTTGCTGCGCTTGCTACGTAGCAGACCGGCTATGGTAACAATGGCTAATGGCAACCCTTTACATTTCTTCAAAATAGCTTCAGATAGATCCTTGAGCTCTTGAGGACATTCACCTCCAGAATCCTTGAACACCCTCCTGCAGAACAAGTTCCAAGATTGATCGTAAGAGAGGGGTTGGAGATTGTAGATATGGCCAAATTGAAAGGCAGAGCAGCAAGTATCAGCAACGGTTTCAATCCGAGTAGTTACCATGACCCTACTGCCATTTGTGCTATCAGGTAATGCAGGCTTGATGTTTCCCATGTAGGTATGGTCCATATATCATCAAAAACAATCAAATACGTTTTGTCCTTGAGATGTTCTATGAGCTTTCCAATCAACTGCTCATGTTTAGGCCGGTCCTCTTCAGAGATTGGAAGCTGACGCATCATGTCTCTTAGAAGATCGTCGGTATGAAATTTGGAGACGGTGATCCAAATACGACAGTTGAAAAGTTGGCCAAGTATCTCACTCTCGTAGACCCTTTTCACGAGTGGTCTTGCCTAATCCACCCATGCCAACCACTGAAATTACACCAAGTTGAGGATTATTTTCTTCTGTCAACCAGCCAATTAGCTCTCTTTGGGCTCATCCATACCAATTAGATCCTTTTTCCTCAACAAAGAGAGCAGTCATTCGAGGATCATGTGGAGCATAGCTGCTAATGACATGAGAGCCAGGAGCAAGGCCTTGGGAAGGCATGGTGAGATGGTAGCGGATCCCCTTTTCGCTGGCTTGCTTGACCTCGGATTGGATATCTCGTATTTGAGTGGCTATTCGATGGCGTGCTCCCAATGTGCTTGGCAAGCAAAAACAACTTCGTAGGGCACCTGCCAGTAGAGATGCAAACATATTAGGTTCTATTTAGGTTTAGACTTGTAACCATATTCTTCTTTTTTTTTTTGCAACTTATAATAAATATCAAAATATATTATTATTTTTATTTCTATCTTTGTCCATCATCTTTTACCATATCAATAAACTTGTAAAAATGAAGCTATTGCTTCAATAACTAAAATATTTATTACATCATTTCTCCTTATGATTCTAAGAGGTTTTCATTGAATGTGAATCAATGCACTGAATAATTTCAATCTTATAGTGTGTACCTACATCCAAAACATGATATTA
This sequence comes from Calamus simplicifolius, assembly GCA_900491605.1. NCBI lineage: Eukaryota > Viridiplantae > Streptophyta > Magnoliopsida > Arecales > Arecaceae > Calamus > Calamus simplicifolius. The sequence continues at coordinate 555,970 of UESW01005069.1, read as the reverse complement.
TATAGTGGTTGGTATGCTAATGGGGGTGGTTGTAATTGCCTTGTATTAAGCATGAGCAACAATATTGGCCTCTTACTTTCATAAAAGTAATTAAGTGTATATTTTATTAAATATTAGTATTAATTTAATTTATTATGTTTAGGAGATTATTGAAAAGCTCTGCATAACTGATTTGAACTTATTATATATTATAAGTAAGTTTCCTTCCCACACACTTCCTTTGTATCAAAAATCTTTACTTTATATCATTATGTTTATTATAAAGCACACAATTAGTTATTCCTCTCATAGATGCATATTTTTATGATAGCCCTGGTTTTGAAATTACCAGTGTAAAAAAAGAAATCTCCATGTAAAATTTATTTAGAAATTACAAGTTAAACCTGATCATGATTGAAAATAAATTTGAATTATTTAAATGCAGATTGAAGAACTTAAATTAATTTTGATATTTGATTATTCATGTATTATTGATGCCTTGACATGAGATACCTTGTTATGGGCTAGAAATATGGCATTACCGATATCATAAACTAAAAATGTGATAATATTGATGTCCCACCATTAGCTAGAAATGAGGTGATTTTGATGCCTTATTAAAAAATAAAAAATGACAATATCGGTGCTCCATCATGGACTTGAAACATGACTGTAGCTTAATCTAAAGACAACTAAATGGGGAATTGTGACATGAAATTATAAAATACCATATGATTCGTACAACTAAATTTATAGATTTTTTATACAAATTGTATATGAATATTTATAGATATATTTGAATGTTGATGAAATTATTAATGAGTTATATATATGACCTAAATATTTAAGATAATATTTTTTTATCAATGATTTATATTCATATTATCTATTAAATTCATGCAATTTATCAAGCCAATAACCTCGTCCTCACCCCCGTTTCATCTCTGCCTTGATTTCGAACAAACTAAATTTTTTTTCAACCCTGCCCTTGTCGTTGTCAATTCCCTGCGGAGAATCTCCATTCCTTATTTAATTTTTTTTATAAAATTAGCTATGAACTTTGGATCTAAATCTATTACATAAAAAAAATTTGAAATCAAAATCTATTAATAATTAGTAAACATTTAAAATAATTAAATTACCTAAATTTAGTATCCTAATATTTGGCCAAGTTTAATTTTTGAATTATATCACACATCAGCTTACTTGGAAGGGCATGTCCATCCAGCCGGTTGAGGTGAAGTTTGAATTCGTCGATGCAGTCTTCGGCATCATAGGCCAATTCCTGCACTTGTTTCACCCAGATCCTCGCCACCTCATTGCTGTCCTGCTGGTCCTCAGCACTCCTCAGAAAGGCCTTATCATCTCTAGCTCATCTATGATGTATTTGATCTCGCCACGCACCCCTCGTAGCAATCGTACCTCTTCGATGATGGTGCTTGTCAGCTTCTCCACAAGGGAGCTCACGACAGATTCAATCGCGGACGTGGCAAAAGCCGAGGTGATATCCGCCATGTCCCTAATCTCTAGTTAGTCAACTTTATATGGAAAAGACAGTACTGCTTGGAAGAGATGGAAGGTGGTCGAAGTGATGCTTGAGAGGAGCTTTATATGGGAACCCAGGTGCTTTGCTTTGCCTCTAGCTAGTTAACGTAAAGGGAGTTCAGGTGCCTTGTTTGCAAATAAGATCCTTATTAGCGACTTTCCTGCACAGATCAAGAAATACCTTAATCATGTACTCCAGGAAATAATATAATTCTATTCTCTTCTTCCCAAATAAAAAAAGAAGCAACAAGAATGCTCTGATCTCTAACAACAAGAATATTAAGCATCAGCGAGATGTTTCTTGGTGATAACCTGACATGTCTCTTGCATATATATATATATACACACACACTAGTTCTCTGGCAATAGTTATTGTTAATTTTGAGCTTCATCGTAATTTATTTTAATAAATTAAAATTATCATGTTTTGTAGTTAAACATAATAATTTGAGCAGTGAAATTTATTCCAAAAATTTAAGACGTCATAAATCATCATAATTAATATGATTCCTATTTAAAGGGTAGATACTCGAAATTGCTAAAGTTTGATCATCTTCAATTATATTCTTAACTTTTATATAAATATTTAATAATACTTAATTTGATTACATATTTAGTTTACACTACATAATATTTAAATGTTTAATATTAATATATATATAATTAAATAATATTAAAATATATTGTAATATAATATATGTTATATATTTATTAAATATATAGTATTTAATTATATAATATTTTTAAAAATTATTTTATAAATAATTTTTAGTTTTATCAATACATTATATATTTAGAAAAAGAAGAGAGTCTAGTTAAAGATTAAAAAATATTTATAACAAAATTTAAATAAAACTTAAAAATAGCAAACTGATTATTATATTTTATTATTATGAACCAAACATCATAATCTTTTATTACTAAAAATAGAATTATCAGGCATAAAATTATTTAAAAATATAAAATTTTTGGTAATATTATATTATCATAAATCAAATACCATTTTAAAATATTTTTGCATGAAATACCATCTCTACGTATTTCTATGAATAAAAAAGAATAATTGCCGTCCACTAGCAATTGACCTTCCACCGTTTACATTAGCATGGATTGCTACAGTATTGACCATGGAGTTGGTGCACACCAGAACCTCGTAGTTGCCAAGGGAGCGAGGGTCCTTTAATTTGCCATTTATCCTTAAATATTTAAGTGGAAGGTGTTCTATGGCTAGAAAGGAAGCTCGATCTCATACATGCAGTTACGCTGTACTACACTGCCCCACTTTTGCTATTAACAAGGAGGCTGGTGAGCTCGGAAGTTATAAATAAATAAAAATCTACCACTAGCTCTGAAGTTATCCAACCATTGCGTGTTGCAGTACATTAGGAAATCAAAGTAACATTTTAGCAGCGTCACGCTTCTTTATTTTTTATCACAATGAGTTTAACCATGGCTGAAGTAAAAATTTACGTAATTCAAAAATAGAGACAAATACAAAGGGCAAGAGGGGTTCTTTGAATTACAAAACCATCTCTATACAGTTTTGATAGTAATGTGTAATGAATTATTTACACTAAAAAAAAAATCTTAATATCAATTTTATTTAAAAAACGATATTATTTAGTGCATAAAATTATACATGATAAGGACAACTGGTGCATTGCATGGTATTTTTTTAAGTTTAAAATGATGAGAACTCCTGACTTGGACTCTTTTCAGCCTACCAAAATGGCATGAAAATATTTCCTACGAATTTGGCTACGATAATCCATATTTGGCAACTTTACTTCGGCTTTTCGAGCGCAATCGTGCACTTATATATACAACTTTACGATAATCCATGAGCTGAAATGAATAGAGATGGGATGAGGTGAAGCGTTTTGCATACAACATTTGCAAAGCCTGCTCACCCGCCCGGCGAACTCCTCTCATCATCGCCGACCACTGCTGGGCCATCAGATCCGACGGTTGTACATGGCCGGACCTTGTCGAAGGCGAGGAAGAAGACGTCACCTCTTCCCTAGCCGACAGCCGCTTCCCCTTCGAGATCCAGCCCACACCACCCAACTACTCCGGCGATAAAGAACCAGCCGGCAACAACAAACCTGCCATCGACGACACTAGCGACAACCCCTCTCTCCCCTAACGACGGCAAGCCCAGATCTGATAAGAAGACCTGCAGTCCTCTTGTCTTCAACGAAGCCCGACCATCGTTGGAAGCCAGCCATGGCTTCCCACCCTTGCCGAAAACAAGATCTAAAGATCTAGATCCATCCGAACGCCGTCGCTGGCCTCTTCTCCGGCGACGGTTCCGGCAAGACTCAGCCCACAGCACCCAAAGAGTTCCATGTATGCTTCTAGCTAACCTAAACAGAACAAGGATACAGGGGATGAAACGGGAAATGACCTGTGGGTTTCGTTGCTTTCCGATGATGATCGGAAAGATCTGGCAGCTCCCTTAGGTTCGACGAAGGTAGCCTAGTTTCCGATCTATCTACTGCATGCCCTATCATTTGTCAGCATATATTGATAACTAAATCTATGGATATCATTGTTCATGACTGCGTGCCTATATTTCCATAATTGATGCTGAAATTATAGATCGGAAAGAAATCGATAACACTCCCGGCCGTGCACCTTCACCCATCGCTCCAAATGCAGTGGATGATACTGTAGTTCCTCAAACTGGAATGGAATTCAATTCAGCAGATTATGTATATACGTTCTACAATGGATACGTGAAACGAGTTGGTTTTGGAATCACAACAGTGTGTAGCAGGGCCAACAACAAAAAATAACTTTGCTTCAAGCACCTGGCGTGTTGGAGGCAAGGAAAATCTAGAAAAATAGAGAAGAGTATGAATCATAGTGATACTGGGAAAGTTGATTGTATGACATCCATAAAAGCAAGATGAATGCTACAAGTAGTAAGTGGATATTGGATGAGGTTTATCTAGAACATAACAATGGGATGTCCATAACATCAACTGGTTATCTACGGTCCCATAGGAGGATCAGCACACCAGAGAAGGCAGAGATCAGAAATTTACATGCCGTGAATGTTCCGACGACTCAGATATACTCTGCCATAGCAAGGAGAAAAGGGGGCAGAAGACAATTGGATTTCATCGAGAAGGATGCTCGTAACTTCATTTGTCGCGAACGTTAGTCTAAGCTGAAAGAAGGAGATGCTCAGTCGATAGTAATTCATTTCGCCGAAATGCAACTCAGAAATCCCAATTTCTTCTATACCTTAGACCACAATGATAATGGTCATCTGAGGTCTGTCTTCTGGATTCATCCAAGGTCAAGATTGGCATGCACATACTTCGGTGATGTTCTAAGCTTTGACTCAATGTATTTGACAAACAGATATCAAATGCCTTTTTGTCCATTCATCGAGTCAACCATCATGGACAGTCCACCTTGCTTGGATGTGCATTGTTGTCTGATGAGAGTACTGAGACATATAAATGGGTTTTTCAGGCTTGGCTGGATGCAAATGGTGGTCAAGCACCTATTGTCATAATAACTGACCAAGATAAGGCAATCGAGGCTGCTGTCAAAGAAGTTTTTCCTAACACACGACATCGATTTTGTCTTTGGCATATATTGAAGAAGATACCTGAAAAGATTGGTCCACATTTGCACAGCAAATCCCAAGTTTATGGTTGATTTCGATGAGGCGATATATGATTCCTTGACCATACAGTCATTCGAGGAAAGGTGGGCATATGTTATAAAGAAATATTAAGAATGCAAGTCTATAGATTGGTTCAATATCTTTTACGAATGTCGAGATAAATGAGTCCCAGTTTACCTAAAGGATACATTCTTCACAGGTTTGTATGTCATTGTCTTTGGTTCATGTTCGCTTTCAACGCTTTTTTTGCTGACAAAATTATGAACAGGGATGTCATCTTCACAAAGGAGCGAGGGCATAAATCACTTCTTCGATGGGTTTATAAATTCGAAGACTACACTAACGGAGTTCATAGGTAAGTACGAAGATGCCTTGGAAAAAAGATACGAGGCCGAAAATGAGAAAGATAATAGGACGTTGCTAACGATTGCTTTCCTAAAGACATCATCACCTTTTGAGAGACAAGCTGCAGGAAGGTATACAAGGCGCATTTTCAAAAAATTTCAAAATGAGATCCTTGAAATGGCTGCATCAAATACTAAATTGATCAAGGAAGCTGGCAACTGTTGTGTATATTCTGTAAAGTCCTACGAAAGGATTGAAGTCGATGGAATCGGCAAGGAGATGATCAAAGATTATATCGTGTCATACGATAGAAATTTGAGGATGTCCAATGCCAGTGCCGATCCTTTCAGTTCAAGGGGTACCTGTGTAGGCATGCCTTGTTGGTTCTTCATCAAAGTGATGTATTTTGATTACCAGATAAATACTTCTTGAAGAGATGGTGCAAGGACATGAAATACCAATTCGACGAATTCGACTGCAATACTGAAGGTTATGATAAAAGCACACGAAAATCACGGTACGCAGTGACAATTTTTTAATTGAAATGCCTTAATATATATTTTCGTTAATATTATGTTATTGATTGTAGATATAGTTTGCTGAGTCATCGAATGATGAAGCTCGCAGAGATAGCCTCCATGTCTGAAGATGCATTTAATGTGGTGATGGATGGTCTATCACCTATATTCAAAATTGCCGTGGATGCCAACTGCGCAGCTAAGCCAGGTACAGAGCTTGTAATTCAAGATCCTGAACAAATTAGGACGAAAGGTCGCCCAAGAGAGAATAGATTAAAGAGTGGAGTAGAGAAGAAGCCAAAAAGATCAAGAAAAATCTGGTCAAGGAAAGAGCTGCTTCAAGCAACAGGCAGACTTGTATGCAGTCAATTAATACCGGAGAGGACAAGGAAAGAATTGTACCACCTCCGAAACTTTGATGGACGAATTTGATGCTTATGTATTGAGTCAACTTACACAGGAGCATATATAAAACACGGTTCTAAATAGGGTGTCTAGGTCGCAAATGAAGTGCTTTCTAACTAGGGTCTTTTTCAGTCAAATGAAGTGATTTTAGCGCGACGACACCCCAGCCTGGGCTAACGACTCCCTAGCTCTGCGCGGCGACACCCGAAAGGCAAAATCCTACGACATCCAGAAGTAACAAAAAGACACCGAAGCTTCTAGCGCGACGACACCCCAGCCTGGGCTAACGACTCCCTAGCTCTAGCACGGTGACACCAGAAAGGCGAAATCCTACGACATCCCAGAAGTAACAAAAAGACACCGAACCTTTTAGCGCGACGACACCCCAGCCTAGGCTAATGACTCCCTAGCTCTAGCGCAGCGACACCAGAAAGGCGAAATCCTACGACATCCAGTGCTCACGAAAGGACACAAAGCTTTTAGCGTGATGACACCCCAGCCTGGGCTAATGACTCCCTAGCTCTGGCGCGCGACACCCGAAAGGCGAAATCCTATGACATCCCAGAAGTAACAAAAAGACACTGAAGCTTCTAGCGCGAAGACACCCTAGCATGGGCTAACGACTCCCTAGCTCTAGTGCGGCGACACCCGAAAGCAAAATCCTACGACATCCCAGAAGTAACAAAAGACACCGAAGCTTTAGCGCGACGACACCCCAGCCTGGGCTAACGACTCCCTAGCTCTAGCACAGCGACACCAGAAAGGAAAAATCCTACGACATCCCAGTGCTCACGAAATGACACAGAAGCTTTTAGCGCGACGACACCCCAGCCTGGGCTAACGACTCCCTAGCTCTGACCGATACCCGAAAGGCAAAATCTTACGACATCCCAGAAGTAACAAAAAGACACCGAAGCTTCTAGCGCGATGACACCCCAGCCTGGGCTAACGACTCCCTAGCTCTGGCGCGGTGACACCCGAAAGGCAAAATCCTACGACATCCCAGAAGTAACAAAAAGACACCAAGCTTCTAGCGTGACGACACCCCAGCCTGGGCTAACGACTCCCTAGCTCTAGCGCGGCGACACCAGATAGGCAAAATCGTACGACATCCCAGTGCTCACGAAAGGACATGGAAACTTTTAGCGCGATGACACCCCAGCCTGGGCTAACGACTCCCTAGCTCTGGTGCGGTGACACCCGAAAGGCGAAATCCTATGACATCCCAGAAGTAACAAAAAGACACCGAAGCTTCTAGCGCGATGACACCCTAGCTGGGCTAACGACTCCCTAGCTCTGGCGCGGCGACACCCGAAAGGCGAAATCCTACGACATCCCAAAAGTAACAAAAGACACCGAAGCTTCTAGTGCGACGACAACCCAGCCTGGGCTAACGACTCCCTAGCTCTAGCGCGGAGACACCAGATAGGCGAAATCGTACGACATCCCAGTGCTCACGAAAGGACATGGAAGCTTTTAGCACGACGACACCCCAGCCTGGGCTAACGACTCCCTAGCTCTGGCACAGCGATACCGGAAAGGCGAAATCCTACGACATCCCAGAAGTAACAAAAAGACACTAAAGCTTCTAGCACGATGACACCCCAGCTGGGCTAATGACTCCATAGCTCTGGCGCGGCGACACCCGAAAGGCAAAATCCTACGACATCCCAGTGCTCACGAAAGGACACGGAAGCTTTTAGCGCGACGACACCCCAGCCTGGGCTAATGACTCCCTAGCTCTGCACGGCGACACCCGAAAGGCGAAATTCTATGACATCCTATAAGTAACAAAAGATACCGAAGCTTTTAGCGCGATGACACCCCAGCCTGGGCTAACGACTCCCTAGCTTTGGCGCGGCGACACCCGAAAGGCGAAATCCTACGACATCCCAGAAGTAACAAAAAGACACCGAAGCTTCTAGCGCGACGACACCCCAGCCTGGGCTAACGACTCCCTAGCTCTAGCGCGGCGACACCAGATAGGCAAAATCGTACGACATCCCAGTGCTCACGAAAGGACACGGAAGCTGTAAGCGCGATGACACCCCAGCCTGGGCTAATGACTCCTAGCTCTGACGCGGTGACACCCGAAAGGAGAATTCCTATGACATCCCAGAAGTAACAAAAAGACATCGAAGCTTCTAGCGTGATGACACCCTAGCCTGGGCTAACGACTCCCTAGCTCTGGCGCAACACCGAAAGGCAAAATCCTACGACATCCCAAAAGTAACAAAAAGACACCGAAGCTTCTAGCGCGACTACACCCAGCCTGGGCTAACGACTCCCTAGCTCTAGCGCGCGACACCAGATAGGCAAAATCGTACGACATCCCAGTGCTCACGAAAGACATGGAAGCTTTTAGCGCGACGACACCCCAGCCAGGGCTAACGACTCCCTAGCTCTGGCGCGCGACACCGAAAAAGCGAAATCCTACGACATCCCAGAAGTAACAAAAAGACACCGAAGCTTCTAGCGCGATGACACCCCAGCCTGGGTTAATGACTCCCTAGCTCTGGCGCGGCGACACCCGAAAGGCAAAATCCTACGACATCCCAGTACTCACGAAAGGACAGAAGCTTTTAGCGCGACGACACCCCAGCCTGGGCTAACGACTCCTTAGCTCTGGCGCGGCGACACTCGAAAGGCAAAATTCTATGACATCCTAGAAGTAACAAAAAGACACCGAAGCTTTTAGCGCGATGACACCCCAGCCTGGGCTAACAACTCCCTAGCTTTGGCGCGGCGACACCCAAAAGGAGAAATCCTACGACATCCCAGAAGTAACAAAAAGACACCGAAGCTTCTAGTGCGACGAGGACACCCCTGTTCTCAATATGAAATTTGTGCATTTTTATTAAATCTGAATCAATGTTAATATGAATAAATTACATTCAATTTTCATTCAAAGAAGAATTAAAAAATTAAGAACATTTTTTGACAATATCGCTGATCTTTTTGTTCAGGCCCTCTCTCAATATCGCCGCAGCTAATTATCGCCGGTAATCTCTGACTTCGTCATCCGTGAAATCCATCTTCATATTAGGATTGTCCCATCGAGCAAGACATTCCATGTATCTCAAACAGTATAGGCCGCAATCTAGCGATCTGCTCGGTTGGCTTGGGCAATCCAAAATCTCTTCCATCGGCCAAGTCATCGCTTCCTGCTTATCGCAGTAGATATGGAATATGTGGCCAAGAATTGTATGCCATTTCGTAGTAGTGGTTTTGTACTTGGTGTTGTGTTTCATTGAATTCAGGTGCATGAACACCTTTCTTTCCATGTCGGCAGCAACCAAATGCCAGTGCAGTTATCGGAGTTTATTATGGTGAAAAGAAACCAGAATTGGGCCTTATCTTCATCGGATACATTGTCAAATATCAAGGCCCCTGATGATCCAGCGAGTTCTTTAGCGGTTGATGAAGAAGTCAGACACATAGCGGGTATAAAAATTGATGCAAATAGGCACTTATGGTATCGGTCCAGATGCTCTGTCCAGTTGCGCATCAGAAACTCCTGGCCGGCATCAATTATCTGTCAATGCAATGTAAACCGATTAATATAATTCTAAAATCAACAACTAGAACAGGTTTCTTGATATACTTACATCATCTATTATCATTTCATTGTTAATGAGATCGTGAAGATTTTTCCTTGTTATAACGCCAGAAAACATATTGGTGTAGACGATCTCGTCGGTTAGTCATTCGTTTAAAAAATTTTAATAATAATTTGGTCATCTTCAACCGTTGTGTTGGGCTTTGACGTGCCCACTGTCTTCGCCAACTTTTTAGGACGGGTTGTCTCATAAGAATCTCCGACGACCTTGGATGCCTTACGCTTCCTCGGCTCTTTTTAACCCTCCTAACAAGCGAAGGCACTCCAATGATTTCTATGTCCATATCATCACCCTTTGGCTCAGGGGTGCCAAGTTTATTATCGAATTTGGACTCCTCTTTATTTTCATTCCCATGCTCTGTTTTATCATCCAATGAATCCCCCTCCAATCTCTTCTCTTCTGCTTTTGCATTCCCCGTCTCAGTTGGACACTCGGGTGAATGGTCCTCCTCCATCTTATTCTCCTCACTATTTCCATTACCAGGCTCGCGGAGGACCAATTCCAGGGAATGCCCCTTCTCTTTTTCCCATCTCCCTTGTCCTCCTCATTTCTTGCATTACTTTCCTTTCTGATCAGTGAATTGAGGAGGCTCTCAGCAATGGACAGCCTGTGCCTGACATCGTCGAGTTAATCCTTAACGCACTCCAATTCAGTCCTCAACTCGGCACATCCTGCGCAGCTATATGTTGGTTGAGGGGCGCAGCTATCTGTTGGTTGAGGGACGCTACTGTCTGCTGAGTGAGAAGCCAGCGCTCTTCTGACAGTGGTACAGTAGCTCCCTCCATCTGCAATGCAAGTTGATAACAAATTAATATTAAGTGAAAATATTGACACATTAAGTTGAAAAATATGGTCAGAGCAATGGAGCAATATACTAGCTTACCAAGTCATGAGGCTGCAAGTCGGCAACCCGAACCGATTGGATCTTCATTTGGTGGTCATACCACTTCAATAGCCGGGGTAGTTTATCAGGATATGCTGGTGCTCGCATTGATGTATGCTCGAGGAACCATGCCTGAACATGATATTTTTTGGATATTAAATAATGTAATATTAACAAAGAAATTATACTAAGAACACTATTTCTGCGTCTCAATAATCCTTACCACCAGTGCTGCCGAGCATCGAATAGGGTAGGCTGCCTCCTAACTTTTTTTGCATTCTTTGAGTGGACCGGCTCCTCGGAACGCAAGCAAGCAGCTATTTCTGGGAGAGCCAGAACAATCAACTCCTTCAATGCCGAAGCCCAGTCGATACTATCCAGTTGACTTAAGTCATCCAAGTGCTGGATGAGATACCATGGTCATCTCTGATTAGACTTTGGAGCCAAAAACATGGCCAACATGTAGCGATCCAAAGTCAGACGGTGTTCTCGACATCCTCCTGTGCCTTAGATGATCGGAGTTGAAATATTAACTTCTCCAAACCTGCTTGACGAAGATCTAAACCGTGGCCAAAACGTTTGAACAACCTTCCGTTGAACAATTGGCTGGACGTGTCGATCTTCTTCCCATGAGCTGGAAGACCCAGAATGAGTGCGACTTCGTCGGTACTGAATAAAACTGGCTTTCCGCAGAAAATGAACTCGTCGCCTCCATTGTGACATCTTATGATGTCTGCTAGCAGTCGCCCGTCGACTGTGAACGTCTGCATGTCGACGAAGGCACCAAATGGGTCCTTCGAATAAGTTTTGTATGCCGTCTAGTGAACCCCATCCTCCAAATCTTCTTAACGTATACGGCCAGCCTGCAACTATTCTTAAACAACTGGAAACCTTCACTGGGGGGACTGAAACAATTTTCATGTCAACTGAAACAGGGCGTAAGACATAAGACATACTTGTCATGAAATTTTAAGAGAGGATGTCATAATATTTTAACATGGTGATAAACATACTTGAAGGAGCCGCATCCTCATTCGAATGAAGAACGATGTCCTTGAGTTGTTCCGCCATTTTCTCCGTCTGGTTCTTCCTTGTTCGCGGTCTTCATCCACAAACGAAAGCACTCATCTCCATGAATGAAGTAGATGGAAGAAAGAACTATGGAAGAAATTTAGGACACCAGTGGCTTCTCGAGCAACAGACGAAGGACCTCTAGGGTTTATGGCGACCTTAGAGAAATATGAAAGGACACCAGGATCGCCATGATTACATCACACTGACACACAAAAACCCATAGGAACTGGCCACGTTTTGCAACTTTTCTCGAAAAGATGGCATAGCTGAGTTACTAGGGTGTCGTCGAATTACTACTAGGGTGACGTCAAAATTCCCATCTTGTTCAAATATATCGTAGTGGTGTCATAAGTTAATAACAAGGGTGTCGTAAAGTTTTAACTGGGGTGTCATAAAGTTTTAACTGAGGTGTCATATCGTTGGTGCTAGGGTGTCGTGAGGTTTCAACTAGGGTGTCTCGAAGGATTTTCGGTCGAATTCCTCCTGGGGTGTTGTGGGGATTCTCTCCGAGGTCAGTTTTAAGCACGGGTGTCGTAGCATTGGTGCTCGGGTGTCGTGAGGTTTCAACTGGGGTGTCGCGAAGGATTTTCTGCTGAAATTCAATCCTATTGGGGTGTCGCGGGGATTCTCTCTGTGGTCAGTTCTAACCACGGGTGTCATAGCATTGGTGCTAGGGTGTCGTGATGTTTCAACTGGGGTATCGCGAAGGATTTTCGACCAAATCCAATACTCCTGGGGTGTCGCAGGGATTCTCTCCGTGGTCAGTTTTAAGCACGGGTGTCATCGCCTTAAAGCTAGGGTGTCGTGAGCTTTCAACTGGGGTGTCTCGAAGGAGTTTGGCCGAATTCGACCAGGGGTGTCACGGGGATTCTCTCCGTTGTCAGTTTTAAGCACGGGTGTTGTCGCCTTAAAGCTAGGGTGTCGTGAGATTTCAACTAGGGTGTCGCGAAGGATTTTCGGCCGACTTTTAATTAGGATGTCGCGGGGATTCTCTCCGTTGTCAGTTTTAAGCACGGGTGTCATCGCCTTAAAGCTAAGGTGTCGTGAGATTTCAATTGGGGTGTCGCGAAGGAGTTTCGGCCGAATTCGACAAGGGGTGTCGCGGGGGTTCTTTCCGTGGTCAGTTATAAGCACGGGTGTCGTCGCCTTAAAGCTAGGGTATCGTGAGATTTCAACTGGGTGTCGCAAAGGATTTTCGGCCGAATTTAAACTAGGGTGTTGCGGGGATTCTCTCCGTGGTCAGTTTTAAGCACGGGTGTCGTCGCCTTAAAGCTAGGGTATCGTGAGATTTTAACTGGGGTGTCGAAGGATTTTCGGCCGAATTTGACCAGGAGTGTCGCGGGGATTCTCTCCGTTGTCAATTTTAAGCACGTGTGTCGTCGCCTTAAAGCTAAGGTGTCATGAGATTTCAACTGGGGTGTCGCGAAGGATTTTCAGCCGAATTCCACCAGGGGTGTCGCGGGGATTCTCTCCGTTGTCAATTTTAAGCACGGGTATCGCAGCATTGGTACTAGGGTGTCGCAGTATTTGCCTTCCCCAGACTCTCTTCAGTAATAGTTTCTGTTCACGATGGGGGCGAATTCCTCCTGGGGTGTTTGCTGCCATTCGTTCTTATCATGTTGAAACCTACGACACCCTAGTTCAAAACCTACGACACCCTAATTCAAAACCCACAACACCCTAGTTCAAAGACTCCAGTAGCCATGTATTCCAACCTCGAAGCTGAAATATTTTCTTTCGATCGGACTCTCAGAGCGAGGGCATAGGTTCGTGCTCAACTGATTCCTTAGCATCCAAAAGCCAGAGCGAGGGGAAGAAAGAGTTATTCTTGCATAGATAAATCCAACGTAAAATGGCGCTAGGATGGAGGGAATAGGCATTTTCGTCCGTACGCTAATTTAAAAAAAAAATGAAGCGCTTTAAATGGCCGTCACGTTCAGAACGTAACATCGTAGCAGAGCCATACCGTTCTGCACGTCATTCACGTAGGATCCATGTGGACCAATCCGAAGAGGCGGTACAGCCCACGTAGGCCTTGCTGCATCGGGGGCGGTGCACAAAGACTTTTCCATGGTAATCGACAGGATTATATCAGATGGGGGAGCTGTGCTTAGGAGCTATGGTTCTTCTTCGGCATCCAGCTGGCCCAGCAAGGGCCCGAGTACAGCCAATGATGGGGCCTCGGAGGAGGCATTTGAGTCCAAAATCAAGAATTTGGATGACTGCCGGGCATTTGCGGTGGATGAGTTGGGTAAAGATGGAAGCTTGAGGTGTCCTCATGAAGCCGGTTCGAATCATATGGTAACGCTGGATGTGTTCCATAGAAGCTTTGGTTTGTCATCTTTTGTGCAGCAGCTTATGCGGCGGGAAAATAATGCATCAAGCAATTTCAACAAGACAACAAAGAGGAGAAGGATTGGGTGGTTGCAGAGATTGGGCGCTGTCTCTTGCATTGTAGATAGGCATATGGAGGAGAACGATTCATGTATCTCTGCTGGCTCGGAGCAGAGAGGATGTGCTAGGATACAAAGAGTAAAAGTCCATCCATATAAGAAGCAATCCAAGGAGCTATCAGCAGTCTACAAGAGCCAAGATATCAGAGCCCATGATGGTGCAATCTTGACCATGAAGTTTAGCCCCGATGGCCAGTACTTAGCCACTGGAGGTGAAGATGGAGTCGTGCGTGTGTGGCGTGTGATGGAGTGTGGAAGGAATGAGGAAAATGACTTTCCGGAGGATGATCCCTCATGCATTTATTTTACAGTGAATCATAATTCTGAATTAGCTCCCTTATATGCTGATGAAGAGAAGAAGGCTAAATCAAGGAGTATGAAGAGTACTTCAGATTCAGCTTGTGTTGTCATACCGCCAGAGGTCTTTAGGATATCTGAGGAACCGCTGCATGAGTTTCGTGAGCATAATAGTAATGTGTTGGATCTTTCTTGGTCAAACAATAAGGTCGGTTAGCTTCTCAAAAACTCGTACTCATTTGTGTGCTTGTAGGATAGAATCTCTTCACTCATATGACTATCAAGGACCTGCAAAAACTCTCTTTTAAATGCCCCCGCTCACTGTGATAAAATATTGGGGCACACATTGTAAAAATTTTGTTGTTACACAAATTATAAAATTTTAATTTTTATGACCGAATTGGCTTATTGAACTCCTCCTAAATTTATGAGAAATTTGCCAGATTTATTTCCCAGATCGAGAACTTTCCTGTAGCTGAATTGTTTGCGGCGGTGGTCGTTCCATACTTTATTTGTTTAATCGAGATATCACGATGACTGCATGTGAAGCGTCTAATACCGTGCCTGTCATGTTGAAAAGGGCTATATTAATCCTTCACAACTTGTCAGTTTATTTAAGCTACATCAGCTCGATTCTCTCCTAATCAGTTTTTATTAATGAGTAAAATATTTATTTTTGCTGTACGTAATACGCATGGCATGTGAACGGCATTGGTCATTGCGCCAGTCAATGAACTAATCGGATTATCAGCCAAAGTTAATAGTAATATCACCACAAAGGGAAAAAAACATTGCGATGCTCAAATACGTCGTAATTGCATCACTAAATATGCTATTGCGACGCAATAGCGACGCAATGACGGTGTCGCTCAGATGTCCATCGCAATATCCATTTGTCGCAATTGCATCGCAATATTGCGACGCAACAATGCGTCGCATCCAAATGCGTCGCTAAATTTAAAACTAATTTTTAATATTTAAAATTATTATTAAATATTACGACGCATTCAATTGCGTTGTAATATTGCGACGCATTTAGATGCATCGCAATATTTAATAATAATATTTTTGATATAATAGCGACGCAATTTGAGTCGCTAATGCGTCGCAAATAAAAATTTTTAATAAATATTGCGACGCAAGGTCATTGCGTCGCAATATTTATTAAAAATATTTTAGATATAATAGCGACGCAATTTGAGTCACTAATGCATCGCTATTAAATTTTTTTTAAATTATTGCGACACCAGGTCATTGCATCGCAATATTTAATAATAATATTTTAAAAATATTAACGATGCAATTTCAATCGCTAATGCATCGCAAATTAAATTTTTTAAAAATATAAAATATTAAAAATTAAAATGGTTAATACAATTTCGTTAAATTTAAATATTGATAGAAACATTCTTCACTCATATTAATCCAAACAATAATCAATTTCCAAAAATAATTCATATATTAAAATTTTGAAGTTTTCATGTACAACATAAAAAAAAGAAAAAAAATACATCAAGAATATGAGCGATCACGTGGAGGCTGGAGACCCTGCGACAAGCGGCTAACCATATCCTGCAAATGACGCATCTGATCTCGCATGTAAGCAAGCTCCTGATCTCGGCCTCGCATACGCTGCTCGAACTCGTGCTCGACCTCCTGCTGAACCTCCTGACGAACGTCCTGCCGAACCTCCTCCGTAATAGATCTCCGAATGTCGTCTAAATGCTCGGCAGGAATATCACCAGAATATCGCGAGCTGAAGGCCTGATGGGGAAAATATGCAGAAGCTCTAGTGCCCAGACCATAGACCCTGCGGTCTCGTGGCTGGGCACCAACATCCTCCAAAAACACACGCGACTCTCATCTGCTAAGAGTTTGACGGGCGTCTCCCCATCAGTGGAGGCGACCTGCGATGCCTGGGAGCGAAGCTCCTCGACTCGTGTCTTTGAATTATAAAATAACAATAAATGAGTTAATAAATTTCTTGAAATAAAATTTTAGAAATTAAACAGATACTACATAAATCTAATTTCTTACCGCAACCTCCCGTGATCGCGTGTCGACCCAGGAACCGTCCCTCCTGGTGTGTGTCGCCCTGAATAGACGAAACTCACCAGGATCTCCGCCCTCCTACTCAGACTATAACAATAAAAAAATTGATATTAATACAAATATTTGTAAATAACTAAATTAGTAATTAAAATATTTATGTTTTCTTACCGTACGTCGTCTGTGCTCCTGAATCGAAATGGAGCCCGAAATATGGCGGAAGAGACCCGTGCTAGGACCGCCCTTCTCGGATCGGCGTTCGTGCTGGCTGATGCGGACCTCCTGCGCCAGCCATCGGACTACCAGGCCTGCTACCACTCATGCCAAATACCCTCTGGCACATGCGCAGGATGCTGACCCGATGACCTCCAACAATGAAGCATGTCGGAGTATCGGTGTCCCGTCAGAGCCTCCCATGCTGCCCTAATGGCATCATGGCTGGCAGGGTCCCACGTAAACTTTTTCTGCATTAAAATAAACAGTTAGTTTCAGAATTTATTAAGATTAAGAAATTTTATATCAGTGATAAATTGTATTTAATAAGTTTACTGAAACTCAGAAAAATAAAACTCCCTCGTGGCTGGAGATACGTGGCGCCAATCGTAGCCACTAGAATCTGCACGCCTCTGAAATACGGCGCTGATGTGGCTGGATACATGATGCTGCTCAAAAAATCTGTTAAAAAATGCATGTTTATAAGTAATTGACTTAAAAATATAAACATATATTTTTAATTAGTATATACTTACAGCCCATGAGCATCAAGTCGAAGTACGGTGCGGCCGATGGTGGAAGAACTCTCGAAGGTATGTGCCGATCGGCTAGATGGTAATACCAATGCAGGATCACCGCCGACTGCTGGAGAGATCGAAGGCTGTGCGATGTGTGGAGATCCAAACTCTCCATCTCCAAAGCTCATGTGATCTGATGCAGCAGAGCTACGTCCATGCTCACTCTGTATGTCGTCGGTAGATCTACCTCTGCCCGTCATACTGAAAATACTAAAGATTCATGCAATTAAATTACGATTAATGATTGACTATGTAAAAATTTACCACTTATAAAATAAAGTTGAATTTAAGAAAACCTCTATGTTTAATCGGTGTCATTTGTTTCGTGAAATGTTGGTTCAACATCGATGCCGTATCGGACTACGATTCAGTTTCATTATCATCGGAAGGAAACCGAACATTTGCATCCGCAATTTCTTGGACATCACCATTTGGATCTCTAAGTGATGTTTCAGGAGCCCTTGTGTCGTCCTCAATTGCATGCATTTCCATCTCATCCTCTTGAAATGCAGGGCACTCGGCTGATTGACTTGATGAACTCTCCTCTAATAAGATTGTTGAACGTGGGACGATTTTAGAAACAGCCCACCAATCTCGCTTGTCGTTGCGCAAACTTGGATATCCGCAGTAAAACACTTGCTGAGCTTGGGATGCAAGGATGAATGGGTCATATTTCTGCAATCTTCGTCGATGGTTCACTTCAACCAAATGTAGTCGTTATGAATCCTTTTGCCCACAGGAACTGTCAGATCGAACCAATCGCAACGAAACAATACGGTTCGTTTCATAGGCCAACCGGGATATTCAACTTCAACCACCTCTACTAACTTTCCGTAATAATCCTGCATATTTGCTCCAACACTTTCTCCTTTAACACACACGCCCCAGTTCGGTGCCTCTTGAAGCTGCTAATCGTTCAATCTGAAATTTGTACCCATTAACAAAATAGCCAGTAGAGGTTGTTACGGTCTTCAATGGCCATTGCGATAGACATTTAATGAAAATATTATCGGTTGGGGACCATGGACCGTTTACCTATAAATTAATAAGCTATTCACAACCAATTCGAAAAATTAAAGCCATTACTGAAATTGATTGAGTGATACTACTCACAAATTCATAAAACCAGTAAGCGAACTCCGTTTCTAACTTCTGTCCAATTGCAACTTGACTGATGTCGGGATTCATCTGTCGTTGTCTATCACAATACATCCTTATGGGATGATAAGGATTAAAACTGATGTTAGCAATTAAATATTATGGTATATTGTAATTTAAATTAAAAGTTCCAATTAAGCATTGAAGTATACACTTACTCAATATATGGATCGACTTCTCTACAGTTCATTAGGATATAATAATGTGCTGCATTATACTCCATATCGCTAAGATTTCTTGACTTCTGCCCCCAAATGAACGGCCGATACCTTTAAAAATTGATATTCTACCGTCATTAGGTTCTCCTTCGTCCACACATACGTCATCGTTACGACCAAGATTTTGGCTCCTCGTGTGGACGTGACCCTCAAAGTAATGCGAGGCAAAAGCTGAAACTTCTTCGACCAAGTGTGCATTGCATATAGAACCTTCAACCCTTGCCTTATTACGCACATTATTTTTTAACTTCTTAAGGTACCTATATGTAAAGTTGAGACAAAAAATTAACCAATTTTCTCGCAATGAAATAATATTTGAAATGTCAATATGTCTTAATGATGTATATATTTACCTCTCGAAAGGATACATCCAGCGATACTGCACGGGACCAGCTATGCTCGCTTCGTATGGCAAGTGAACCGGTAAATGCTCCATTGAGTCAAAAAAACTGGGAGGAAATATTCGCTCCAGCTTGCATAAAATAATTGAAATTTCCTCCTCAAGCCTTGCCATGGATGCAGAAGTAATGACTGTGGCAGACAACTCCTTGAAGAACAAGCTGAGCTCTGTCAATGCCTTCCAGACATGTTGCGGAAGCAACTCACGAAAAGCTATAGGCAATAACCGTTGCATAAAAACATGACAGTCGTGACTCTTCATGCCGAACAACTTGAGCTTATGCATGTCCACACACCTACCGATATTTGAGGCATAACCATCTGGAAATTTTAACCCTCTAAGCCAGTTACATAAAACTTCTCGTGAATTTCTGTCAAGAGTGTAACAGGCTTTAGGATAGGTCCCGTCGGTACTCCTCCTCAAATCACCTCTTCTGCAATACTGATTAAGTTCTTCTCTTGACTTTGCAGTGTCTTTTGTTTTTCCCGGGATGTTTAGCACCGTGTTAAATATGTTATCAAAAAAATTTTTCTCGATATGCATAACATCCAAGTTGTGCCGGATGAGATTTGTGCTCCAATAAGGCAAATCCCAAAATATACTCCGCTTCTTCCAGTTATGTTCTTTACATATACGGCCATTTATTCTATCTGCATCTGGTTCCCAAGCATACCTCAACCCTAAATGCTCTATAGTATCAAATATATCCGTGCCGGACCTAACCGGTTCGGCGAATTTTGTGACTGCTTTGTTCTTCCGGAAGGCGATCAAGTTACGCCTGTAAGGATGATTTGGGGGCAAGAACTTCCTATGATTATCAAACCATGACTGCTTACCACTCTTCTGCAATGTAAATGCATCCGAATCATACATGCAATGAGGGCATGCCAGACGTCCAGCAGTGCTCCAACCAGACAACATTGCATATGCCGGGAAGTCACTTATTGTCCACATCAAAGCAACTCTCATGATGAAATTCTGTTTCATAGAAATGTCGTAGGCTACGACTCCTGTTTCCCACAACATTTTCAATTCGGCCACCAACGGTTGCAGGAAGACATCAATCTTTTCCTTTGGATTTGATGGTCCTGGAACCAAAACTGTCAAAAACATTGCAGTCTCTTTCATGCACTTCCATGGAGGAAGGTTATATACAGTCAGTATCACAGGCCAACATGAATACTGTTGCCCCGCTTGACCAATGGTTGGAAGCCATCGGTACAAAGACCTAATCTGACATTCCTTATATCTTCAGCGAAATCAGGATGATTGTCATTGAAATGCTTCCAAGCTTTTGAATCTGATGGATGCCGCATTTCATCCTCTTTAGATTCATGTTCGGCATGCCATCTCATATCAGCAGCTGTAGCCTCAGATCTGTATAATCTCTGCAGGCGTGGAGTCAAAGGAAAGTAATGCATCCTCTTGTAAGGAACACTTTTCCTCCTACTTGTACTAGCTCCCCCTTCGCCGGTTTTGTACCTCGATTGCCCACAAATCTTACACCATCTCAGCTCTGAGTCTTCACCCCAATATCATACAATTGTTCAAGCAACAATCGATCTTATTAACCGGGAGCCCAAGCCCACGCAACAACTTCTTCGTTGAGTAAAAACTGTCTGCTACAACATTATCATTTGGCAAAATTTCCTTGATTAATCCAGCTACAGAATATGGAAGTCCGAAGGCAATCGAACTTATGCTTGTTATTCTTAACTTCTTGTCAATTATACATATATAGGAATAGTGTTCTATATATATAGTCACTGACTTCTTAAGATTATTGTGTCGAATACAAATGTTTGTGAAGACTAAAATATAAATCATTGAAACTACTAATTTGTTGCTGCAAATTAAATAATAAACAAAAGACTTTCTATCTAGCATTACATAATTTAATGCATCATTCAATTTGAAGCAGAATGTAAATAATCAAGACATAACAATTGTAAATAACTACAAATGCACAAATATTATTCCATAAACATTCTGCTTAAATTAATTATTGCATAAATATTTTGCAAATTAAATAATAATACAACAAGACTTTCTATCTAGCATTACAAATATTATTGCATAATCAAGACATAACAATCAGTCTATCCAAAAGCTCCGACTAATGACATAAATTAATTAATTTATAACTAATCTAATAAAAAATTAGATTAGTGGTCACATTTTTTTAATATTTGTCATCAAATTATTTAAAAATATTTTTAATAATAATAAAATATAATAGAATCTACATTTTTAGTTAATTTTTTTTCATGAGTGTTAAAAAAAAATTTTGAAGGGGCCGAGGGGGTCGGGAAAACCCCCCTAGCTGTTACTTTTTTAAAAAAAATTAAGTTGCCCATGTTTTAAAAATATATTATAATTTTTTATATTTATCATCAAATTATTTGAAAATATTTTAAAAACATAAAATATGATAGAATCTAATTTTTTTGTTAATTTTTTTTATGAGTGTTAATTTTTTTTTAATTGAAGGGGCCGGGGGTGGGGAAAAGCCCCTAGCTGTTACCTTTTTATTTTTTTTTTTTTGTCTGGCCACCGTGGCCGAAGAAGACGAATGGGAGGGGGGGAACTGTTTATTTTTTTTCCGGTGGCCTGGCCACCGTGGCCGGAGAGGACGAACGGGAGGGGGGTGGGGAAAACCCCCCCCCATTAAAATTTTTTTTTTTCGGTGGCCTGGCCACGTGGCCAGGCCACCGCCGGCCTGAGAAGACGGCCACGGCCGTGGCCGTGGCCGTAGAAGACGAAGGGGGGGGTGGGGAAAACCCCCCCAAACTGTCAATTTTTTTTTGGTGGCCTGGCCACCGTGGCCAGGCCACGGCCGGCCACGGCAGCGGCCGTGGCCGAGAAGACGGCCACGGCCGTGGCCGTGGCCAGAGAAGACGAAGGGGGGGGGGGGAAAACCCCCCAAACAGAAAATTTTTTTTGTGGCCTGGCCACCGTGGCTAGGCCACGGCCGGCCACGGCAGCGGCCGTGGCCGAAGAAGAACGGCAGCGGCCAGAAGACGGCCACGGCTGGCCGTGGCCGGACCCTATTTAAAAAAAAGAAGGATGGGCTTACCTCGGTCGCGAGGGGACGCCGCCGGAGTGGGGGAGCTTCCGCCGGGAGAGAAGACGGGGGCAGCCGGAGGAGCGGACGGACGGCGGCGGCTAGGGTAGGAAAGGAAGAAGAAGAGAAGGGAAGCGGCGGGACGGCCCCCGACAAGCCTTAAATAGTGGTGATTAGCGACGCAATATGCGTCGCTAATCACTCGCTATTTTTTATTATTATTATGGATTAGCGACGCAACAATGCATCGCTAATCCATCGCTACTTTGGCTTTTTTATTTTTTTATGCAAAACTTAGCGACACAACTAATTGCGTCGCTAATGAGTCGCTAACTTGGCGCCAATGTCCGGCGGAAAATAATTTTTATTTTCTAGGAAATTGCGTCGCAATATTTTTTAAATATTAATAACTGATAAAAATTATATTTTTAAAAATAATTGCGATGCATTTATTGCGTCGCAATATTTTTTTAATTTTTTTATTACATTTAATTTTCTTAAAAACATTGCGATGCAATAATCGCAATATTAAAAATTATTTTCTCTTCAAAAATAATTTTTATTTTCTAGAAATTGCATCGCAAATGCGTCACAATATTTTTTAAATATTTATAAAAAATTATATTTTCTAAAATAATTGCGACGCATATATTGCGTCACAAGTTTTTTTTAAAATTTTTTATTACATTTATTTTTCTTAAAAACATTGCGACGCAACAAGTGCGTCGCAATATTAAAAATTATTTTCTCTGAAAAATTATTTTTATTTTTAGGAAAATTGCATCGCAATATTTTTAATATATTATAACTGATAAAATTTATATTTTTTGAAAATAATTATGACACATATATTGCGTCGCAATATTTTTTTAAATTTTTTCCTTACATTTATTTTCTTAAAAACATTGCGACGCAATGAATGCGTTGCAATATTAAAATTTGTTTTCTCTAGAAAATTATTTAAACATTCTAGGAAATTACGTCGCAATTTTTTTATTTAACTGCTAAAATTTATATTTTCTGAAAATAATTGCAACGCAAATAATGCATCGCAATGTTTTTTTAATTTTTTTATTTACATTTATTTTTCTAAAAAACATTGCGACGCAATAATGCGTCGCAATATTAAAATTTTTTTTCGTAAAAATTAATTTTTAGGAAAATGCGTCGCTAATGCGTCGCAATATTTTTTTAATAATTATAACTTATAAAATTATATTTTCTGAAAATAATTGCGACGCATCTGTTGCGTCGCAATGTTTTTTTAAATTTTTTTATTACTATTATTTTTCTTAAAAATATTGCGACGCAATATGTGCGTCGCAATATTAAAAATTATTTTATCTCGTGGCGATCGATCCGATCGGCGATGATCCGATGGTTGTGATCGATCCAAGCCCTGATCCTGATCGTCCACAACCGATCTCGACCGTTACGATCGATCCAAGATCGCGACGATCCGACGGTTGCAATCGATCCAATCGGATCCGACGGTTGCGATCGATCCAAGCCATGATCCCGATCGGCCACGACCGATCCCGGACCGTTGCGATCGGTTCGATGATCGCCGATCTGATCCCGATCGGACCGATGATGGCGATCGGTGGTCTGACGGTTGCGATCGATCCAAGCCTTGATCCTGATCGGCCACGACGATCTTGGACCATGGCGATCGGACCGATCGGCGTCGATCCGACGGTTGCGATCGATCCAAGCCCTGATCCCGATCGGCCACGACCGATCCCGGACCGTTGCGATCGGTCCGATCGCGATGATCCGATTGTGATCGATCCAATCGGCGACGATCCGACGGTTGCGATCGATCCAAGCCTGATCCCGATCGGCCATGACCGATCTCGGACCATGGCGATCGGTCCGATCGCCGACGATCCGATGGTTGCGATCGATCCAAGCCCTGATCCCGATCGGCCACGACCGATCTCGGACCGTGGCGATCGGTCCGATCGCCGACGATCCGACGGTTGCGATCGATCCAAGCCCTGATCCCGATCGGCCACGACCGATCCCGACCGTTGCGATAGGTCCGATATCGCGATGATCCGACGGTTGCGATCGATCCAAGCCCTGATCCCGATCGTCCACGACCGATCCCGGACCATGGCGATCGGTCCAATCGGCGACGATCCGACGGTTGCAATCGATCCAAGCCCTGATCCTGATCGTCCATGACCGATCTCGGACCGTGGCGATCGACCGATTGGCATCGATCCGACGGTTGCGATCGATCCAAGCCCTGATCCCGATCGGCCATGACCGATCCCGGACCGTTGCGATCGGTCCGAGATCGCGACGATTCGACGGTTGCGATCGATCCAAGCCCTGATCCCGATCGGCCACGACGATCCCGGACCGTTGCGATCGATCCGAGATCGCGACGATCCGATGGTTGCGATCGATCCAAGCCGTGATCCCGATCGGCCACGACCGATCCCGGACCGTTGCGATCGGTCCGAGATCGCGATGATCCGACGGTTGCGATCGATCCAAGACCTGATCCCGATCGTCCACGACCGATCCCGGACCATGGTGATCGGTCCAATCGGCGACGATTCGACGGTTGCAATCGATCCAAGCCCTGATCCTGATCGTCCATGACCGATCTCGGACGTGGCGATCGGACGATCGGCATCGATCCGACGGTTGCGATCGATCCAAGCCCTGATCCCGATCGGCCATGACCGATCGACCGTTGCGATCGGTCCGAGATCATGATGATCCGAAGGTTGCGATCGATCCAAGCCATGATCCCGATCGGCCACGACCGATCCCGGACCGTTGCGATCGGTCCGAGATCGCGATGATCCGACGGTTGCGATCGATCCAATCGGCGAGATCCATCGATCCAAGCCATGATCCCGATCGGCCACGACCGATCCCGACCGTTGCGATCGGTCCGAGATCGCGACGATCCGACGGTTGCGATCGATCCAAGCCCTGATCCCGATCGTCCACGATCGATCCCGGACCGTGGCGATCGGTCCAATCGGCGATGATCCGACGGTTGCGATCGATCCAAGCCCTGATCCCGATCATCCACGACCGATCTCGGACCGTGGCGATCGGACTGATCGGCATCGATCCGAT